>OX393551.1:21163529-21398903 GCA_947650365.1 Chamaelirium japonicum | reverse complement strand
ACTTCGATCTCACTTGTATATAAACAGCAGCAGAGCATACTTTAGCTGCACCTCTCACCTAGCCAACCATTCCTGCCTACTAATTACCCCCTCTCCTCTCTCTCTCTCTCTCTCTCTCTCTCTCCTCAACTAGAGCTAATGGCAGCTCATGTGCAAAAGTTTATGCGTTTCCTCTCCGAGGATTACTTCATGTCCGACGAATTCTTGGGCGCCTTCGTCCCCATCGTCGTCTACTGGGTCTACTCCGGCATCTACATGCTACTGCTCGAGTCCCTGGAGAACTACCGTCTCCACCCGAGGGGATCCGAAGAGCTCAAGAACACCGTCTCCAAGACCCAAGTGGTCAAAGGGGTTCTCGTCCAGCAGACCGTCCAAACCATAGTCGTCATCCTTATCTTCGCGCTGGCCGGAGGAGGAGGCAAGACTGGGGCGGCGGCAGATGTAGTAGCTGCTCATCATCATCCCCTGCGGTCCCTCATCGTTGTGGCGAGCCAGTTCTTCGTGGCCATGGTGGTGATGGACACGTACCAGTACTTCACCCACTGGTACCTGCACCAGAACAAGTTCCTGTACCGCCACATCCACGCGGTGCACCATCGGATCGTGGTGACCCACGCCTTCGGGGCGCTGTACGGGCACGCGTTCTGGGACGGGATCATCGACACGGTGGGGAGCGGCATCGCCTTCTACGTGTCGGGGATGTCGCAACGGACGGCGGTGTTCTTCTTCGCATTCAGCGTGATAAAGGTGATCGACGACCACTGTGGGATGTGGCTCCCCGGGAACCCGTTCCACCTGCTGTTCTGGAACAACAGCGCGTTCCAGGACTTCCACCACCAGCTGGCGGGCAGCAAATACAACTTCTCGCAGCCCTTCTTCATCTCTTGGGACAAGATCATGGGCACCTACATGCCCGTCACCGTCGAGAAGCGAAAAGAAGGACCAGGGTTTGTCATCTTGAGTGCTAAGGATCTTCATAAGGACGCCTAGATGACGATCACACACAGACGTGCATGCATGCATGCATCTTATTTCACTATGCTTCACCTACTTTACAAGGCTTTCTGATCGAATAAGGGCATATATATAAATATATAAGGTTATGTACAAATGGTTTTTTTTTCTTTTTTTGAGTTGAACACCCTGGGCATGCATTAGCCTCAGATGGTGTCAGTATTTGGTATGTATTAAAATAAAGATTTTGATTATATGTTATGTGATCGAGCATGTGCCATGTTCGTATGTTCAAATTGCTAGCTAGCAATGCTCCTCCTCAATTCCTTTAGCTTTATTTCCGAATTTTCCCAAATGAATATTAAAAAAAGATAAATAATTCCCAGATAAATATCTATCCATTAAAATCTAATTTTCAAAGTAACCTATATATTTTTCCAGGTTGAAAGCCCCACTGTTTTTTTTTTTAGAATTCCCTCTCAGTGAATTTGAGGGGGGCTTCGGTCTAGGCCTCTACTAGTTTGTGGATTAAAATGTAAAAAGGAGTTACAGCATGGGAGGGGGGGAGGGACAATTCTAGTTACAGAGCTCAAGGAGGAAGGCCTTCAATCCCGGCAATAAATTAATTACACGCCCAAAGATGGATCAAGGATTTAGAATGGGTGACATTCTCCGTTGTACCGTTACTCGCCTGAAAGGTTCGCTTGTTTCTCTCCAACCAGATGGCCCAGGAGACCGCAATTGTTAGAACATCTCAGCCCTTCCAGCTAGTGCCTCAGATCTAGCATTCTCCTCTTCTAGAGGCCCCACAGCGTGGCCATGGAAGTTGGAGGGGGATGCAGATTCAACTTCATCAAGGAGTGTAGCCATACCTGCTTGGATAAGTTGTATCACAGACGCAGATGGTCGGTCGTCTCCTTTGCCCCCCATGCAAAGAGCACAAGTTGGATTCGAGACCTCAAAAAGCTTGAGCCTCATTAGTTTCGTCTTCTTCAAGTTGTAGGCTAGGAGCATAAAGATCTAGGTCTTAGGCGGACATTTGGCACGCCAGATCGACCTAGCAGATGACTGAGAACTCCCCGGAAGAAGTCCATCACCAACCCGCTGAGTCTGGTTCCCCGGTTAGGATAACCGGATTAAGAATGTCCAGAAGGTAGCCTAGCTCCTAAAGATATTCCGTGGGAAAAAGGTTCATCAAACCGCAACGTCTAAATTGTGATGCCCTCCAGATGGATGCCTACGACTGGATAGTAGCCATTTTTGCAAGGTGCCAGCTCATACAGATTGTAGAAAATGATGCATAGGACAGGTCGTCGATTCAGATATCCTCCCAGAAGCATGCACACCTATGAGCGGGGTCCAACAGAAGACAGAATGCGAGAGAAAGAGCTTAAAGAGACCCGAAGATCGAAAAAGGGGATGCAATAACTGCAAGCTATTAATCAATTCCAAAAACCCATGAACATGATATCAATGGCTATGATTTGTGTGGGGGAAAATCTTCGTGCCGACCCGAAGACTTTCGCAGCACCAGTCAATTGGAGTTGAAGTTGACGTCGAAGATCGTTGTTAGATCTGTTGATTGAAGTTGAAGCTTTTTGATATGTCAATAGAAAGAGATGCAATCAGAGAGTAGACACGAGAGGTGATCTCGGAGTTCAGCCGAAGCCTACGTCTCCGTGCTATAGGGAGCAACCCGAATTCACTAACACTTATGTCGAAGTGATCTCGACAGGCCAAGTATCACTAGAAACACTCTGATCTCTTCGAAGGAGAGAAGAAGATCAAAGAGAGATGGTAGATGGGAAGTTGGAAATCCCAGAGCTCTGGTTTTAGAACTGAGAGTTCGATCCCTTTACATTCGAAGGCTCTGCTATTTATAGGATTCCCGGGGAGGAATTCCGTGGCAAATGGCGGTTTTCTGCCGTCGTATTTGGGGATTCTTCAGGTAAAGCTGGCGGGCCCCGCTACCGTCTTCTGGGGGATTCTACAGGCTCGTGGGCCTACCGGGCAGGGCCGGTGGGTCTCGCGGTGGTCCTCGGGGGCCCACCCGGCAGGGTCGGTGGGTCCCGTGGTAGTCTTCGTGGGCCCACCAGGCAGGGCCGGTGGGTCCCGTGGTAGTCTTCGTGGGCCCACCAGGCAGGGCCGGTGGGTCCCGTGGTAGTCTTCGTGGGCCCACCAGGCAGGGCCGGTGGGTCCCGTGGTAGTCTTCGTAGGCCCACCAGGCAGGGCCGGTGGGTCCCGTGGTAGTCTTCGTGGGCCCACCAGGCAGGGCCGGTGGGTCCCGTGGGTGGGCCCACCATGCAGGGCCGGTGGGTCCCATGGTAGTTGGTAAACTTCTGTCAAAATTTGCACCCACAATTTGCATCAAACAAGGCACAATCGAGGGAAAGTTCACTCCACGACATACACTTTTTTATTTTTATTTTTTGATAGAACCACGGTATACACTTGCTGAACCCGTCATTGCCCTTTAAAGATCCACATGGCACGTTCCGAATGAGCAGCAAGCAAATACTGCTTACCAGTTGGCCAGCAAAAATGCTCTTGCACTTTACTAATATAACTCGATAGCCTAAAGTGATTATTAAACAGTCAACAGGCTAGGCTTGGTCTGGGCCTACATAAGCGGGCCTGGCCCTCTCTAATTAATGTCATGTCTACATCAACACGATGGGGAGGGGCATCGCCTTCTACGTGCCAGGGATGTCGCAACGGACAACGGTGTTCTTCTTGGCGTTTAGCATGATGAAGGTGATCGACGACCACTGCGGGATGTGGCTCACCAGGAACCTGTTCCACCTGCTGTACTGGAACAACAGCGCGTTCTAGGACTTCCACCACCAGCTGGCGGGCAGCAAATACAACTTCTCGCGGCCCTTCTTCATCTCGTTGGACAAGATGATCAGACGGACATGCATGCATCTGTTTTCATCTTATCTACTTTCTTTCCTTCAATTCTTTCTTTTTAATTTGTTTCCCGTATTTACGTTATAGCTTTTAGTTATTCAAATAGAATTTCTGAAATATATTTTTTTGCAATTAAAAGACCAACCTATCCTCTACTATGCTCTACCCTCTATCGAGATAGTGGGTACCACCGTACCAGTCCCAAAGGCTAGCCTAGAGCCAATAGGTCCAGATAGAGGCAAGGGAGAGTAACGAACCAGGTGGAGATATATTTTATTAATGATCTTCAACATCCTTAAAGAGAAGGAGGACTTAGTGAGAGGTACCTGACAAAGAGACCATTTTAGCCTAATGACAGACAAACCATTTAATTAATTAAGCTCAAACCCTTGTGAACAAAAACACCCCTCATCTTATTTCAAATTTAGGTTTTATGCCACTCTCCTAAACTAAGTCTAACCCTAAACCCTACAGATCTATAGGCCATGGTGGTGAACTCTAAACCTAAACCAAAACCGGAGCCCTCCGCCTCTCTTGTGGCTTCTGTTCTCCATCGCTCGCCGCAGCCGGGGCTGCGGCGACGAGTGGCTGCAACTCGAGCCGCTGCCACTGTTTCCGTAGTCGCCCCCTCTTCCACTCACATCCACTGCCACCTCCTCATCTCCGATCGATCCGCGATGGCTGCTCTGCTCGAGAGAGGAATTAAGAAAGGAGAGGGGGTGGGGGTAGTTTTGAGATTTTGAAAAAAAATCTGGATTGTAGGCAACAGGGATATGTTATAATCTGGGGACTTTACACTAAACCAAACTTTTCTCTATCCTTAAGCTAAATCGATATGTTTGTCAGGGACCTTACGCACATTACCTTTATAGAGAATCTCTTCAAAGAGATCGAGAGGAAAAACATCCAAGGGACTCAAAAATACAAAAATCAGAGTTACAATGATGATGATGGGAAACCAAGGAGTCCACCACCTGGTTGCAATCTCTATTCTTATGGTGTAGATCGCAATTAACAAACAGCTGGGATAGTCTCCTACATTCCATAATTGTTGTATGGAATTTCCACGGAGGAGGTGTGTCCTCCAACAGGAGTGTGATAACTGAACAGTTGTCACCTTCCACTATCACATTGTTGATACTAAGCTATAAACAGAGCTTTGATCATTCCCTCCAAGGTAGTAAAGGATTCCACTTCAATTGATGAGCAATGTGGGAGGGATTTACTTGCAAAACATCCCCAATCATTGCAAAGAATTAAACCACAAGAGGAATGGCCCTCCCCCAACGGAAGCATCGACGTTAATTTCTAGAAAGTCTTTGGGGGGAGCCATTGCCTGGGGTTGTATTGTCCTCCTCGCTTCGTCTACCATCAGAATTAAATGAGGCTAGAAGCATGCGGTTCCTTTCAACTGATACTATCCTTCTCCAATTAGATGCATCACCTTAAAAAATGGAGCTATTTTTTTCCCTTCCGAACTACCCATAGAACATAGGCTGCTTGGTTAACTCGTTCGCTGTCATGGGCTTGGGATGAAAACTCCCAGAAGAGATTTATCGATCCGATCCTCAAGGGAAATCGCATGAGTGTCTGATGGATAAGGGAAGCACAAAGAATCCCATACACTGCGAGCAATGATGCAGTTGAAAAACAGATGGGCCTCATCCTTTGCGTATTGGTTGCTCATCGCACAAAGAGGGGGTATGTGTGGTATAATGGCCGCCATACGTTGCCAGAGGGAGGCTAAGAGCCAGGAGTCTCCACAAGAATATATGCACCCTTGGCATCAACCACTTTAAATTTTAGATTTTATTCCACTAGTATCCACATCAATAAGCAGCTAATCTGGTATTAGGATTATCAAACCATTCATTGATAATATGTTTGTACACTGAGCCGATGGAATAACTCCCTGATGTGGTCCAGATCCGCCCCATAATGCAATTAACACCCTCCAAGCTTAAGCTTTAATATGCTCACATGTAGTGTCTGTTACGAAGAGAGAGGGAGAGAGAATAGGATTGGGGAGAAAATCTCCTTGTATTATCTCATTAATCTCGATAACATTACATAAGACTATCTCTCTTTATATATAGAGAGAACGCACACCATTATGTTACCACAACCGAGGTGGGACTAATAAAATACTAACACACTACATCTAATACCCCCTGTCAAACTGATGTAAGGTATAAACCGACATCAGTTTGCTTAATAAAAGGAAGGGGAAAGAAAAAAAAATTACATCAAATAACCTTTTTTTTTGCTGTAAAGTAAAGATAGTGCCAGACAACCTGCAAGCAACACTACAAGAAATAGGTTCTTTACCGACGGACATTTTCATTTCCGTCGGTAATAATATACTTTTTACCGACGGTGACAATAATTTCCGTCGGTATTATAACTTCGATTTTTTTAATTTTTTTTGCACATTTATTACCGACGGTTATATATACTCCGTCGGTATAATGTTTTATACCGATGGAACATATATTTCCGTCGGTACAATGAGTTTATACCGACAGAAAAATAATGTCTGTCAATATAAAGTCACGACGTTACTTTATACCGACGGAAATATTTTCGTCGGTAAAAAGTATCGGTTTTTACCGACGGACATATAATTTCCGTCGGCATAATGGCTTTATATCGACGGACAAATAGCTTCCGTCGGTATAATGTCACGACGAAACTCAGGGTAAAAACCGGATCTCTGGAAAAAATAAAACCCTGAGTTTCGTTGTGACATTTTACCGACGGAAGTTATTTTTCCGTCGGTATAAAGCCATTATGCCAACGGAAATTATATGTCTGTCGGTAAAATGTCACGACGAAACTCAGGATAAAAATCGAGTCTATGGAAAAAATGGAACCCTGAGTTTCGTCGTCACTTTTTACCGACGGATATTATTGTACCGTCGGTAAAAAGGTTATTTTTACTGACGGAAGTAAAAAATTTCCGTCGGTAAAAAGCCTGTGATAAATTAGTTTCAGCGATCCCCTTCTGTTCTGTTTCGATCTGAACCTCTCCCCGCCCCTCTCTCTCTCTCTCTAAATCTCCCCCCCTCCCCGGCCTCCCTCGCGTCCCTCCGGCCGGCCACCCCTCCCCTCTCTTGCGCCACCGATCGACCGGCGGCGAGCTCCTCCTCCTCCTCCTCCCCCCGATGAGCTCCACCTCCTCCTCCCTCTCTCACTTAATTACTGTTTTGCCGTTTCATTTTTTTGGAAAATTTGAATACATAAATGGCAAACTTTGATCATGTGACGTTTCATTTTTTGGAAAATTCTATAGTATCCACTTAGGTACCATACCAAAATTCTATGGTATGGGCCAAGGGTTGAAGCCCCTGAAATAGAATTTTTGGAATTTGAAATAATGTGATGGGCGAACGATGGGAATTGAACCCGCGCATGGTAGATTCACAATCCACTGCCTTGATCCACTTGGCTACAACCGCCCCTTATCTAGCTATAAGATTTTCTCTTTTTTATTTTTCCATTCAATTGAACTATCGTATCGTATGCCCCGGAAATGATATGAGGTGTTCGGAAATGGTTGAAGTAGTTGAATAGGAGGATCACTATGACTATAGCCCTTGGTAGATTTCCCAAAGAAGAAAAAGATTGTATCGTTTCTTTGTGTATTCCTATACGAAGCTTTTGTATATGTTAAAGCCCCTGAAATAGTGCTTCCACTATTAGGATGTGAGATAAAAGATGGATTGTGGAGATGGGTTCAGTATGGTGTCAAATTTTGCAATACAGTGCCCGAAGTGGAACCCCTTGTTTTTGGCTGATAAATTTTATAAGGAACCGAAGGGCTCTTGTTCGAGTGGTGCTTCTTTTGTCCCATGTTGGAGAGGTTCCATATTCGACTCTCATTATGCACACGGTAGACCCGGGAAGACCCTCTATAAAATTCAATGGGTCATGTCGAGTCGGGTCTACCCGTAATCCGATACTGTAGTATGTAGTACTAGTGTGTCATATCGGGTCAGGTCGGGTCGAGTCGGATGGGATCAACTGAATAGATCCGTGTGGTAAACGGGTCTTATCGGGTCTACCCATTTATAAGCGGGTCGGGTACAAGTTTAGTGTCTAGACATGATTAGTTAAACGGATCGGGTCCGGATCTAGGGGTCCTGAACATGACCTGAAACTAGATACGACACGAACCTGACCCGACATGAACCATTGCCACCCCTATCCTCCGGCCACCTGGCCGGCAATAAAAAATAATAATAATAATTGAGTGATGCAAGCTTAATAGGATACTTTGGTTTGAATAATAAATAGCTTAATAGGATACTTTGGTTTGAATAATAACTAGCTCAGGTGCTCCATACCCGGGAACCGAAACCGAAATTGTACGGAGTCTTATAACATTGTTTGAAATTACTTCAGGTGTTGTATATCCAGATAGACGAAGATGTCTTCGATCGATAAGAGTTGGATGCGTAATTCGAATCGTATGACCCAAGAGTACAGAGAAGGAATCAGGAAATTTCTGGATTTTGCATTTGAGCGTCTCGCACCGCTTGATGGAAAAATTGTGTGTCCCTATATAGACTGCGGAAGGGTGACTAGGAAGGTTCGAGAGGAATGTGAGGTTGATCTGGTAATGTGTGGCATTGACATTAGCTATACCCGTTGGTTCTCGCACGGTGAGGAGCTAGATGCAGTCCCCATGGTAGCTCACAGTGAAACTGTAAACACAGTGATCGCTGATGATAATATTAATACAGACGATGACGATGACATGCAGGGTATGATGCATGATTTGCAAAGTGGAATAGGCACGAAAACTCCGTCAGGTGATCAGCCCAATATTGAAGCGGACAAGTTCTACAGATTGCTTAAGGATGCCGAACAACCTCTATACCCGGGGTGTGAGAAGTTTTCAAAACTCTCTTTCACTGTAAAGCTTCTTCATTTGAAGTGCCTCAATGGTTGGAGTAATAAGTCATTTAATATGTTGGTAGAGTTGCTGAAAGAGGCTTTTCCTATAGGTGAGACAGTACCGAAATCATTCTACGAGGCAAAGAAGACAATTAAAGATCTCGGTCTGGGTTATGAGAAAATTGATGCATGCGTGAACGATTGTATGTTGTACCGGAAAGAGTACGAACATGCACGGTCATGCCACATATGCAGAGCAACGAGATATAAAAAGACGGATGCCGAGTCTAGTACCAATCGAAGAAAGAAAAATATATCTGCAAAGGTTCTCCTATACTTCCCGCTTAGGGACAGGCTTCAGAGGTTGTTTATGTCATCGAAGACTGCTGAGCACATGAGGTGGCATGCACGAGAACGTACAGATGACGGGGTTATGAGACATCCGGCCGACTCTCTGACGTGGAAAGATTTTGATCATACCTATCCTGAATTCGCATGTAAAGTTCGCAATGTCAGGTTAGGGCTTGCTAGCGATACCTTCAATCCCTTTGGGAATATGAGTGTGTCGTACAGCATTTGGCCAGTTGTCCTAGTTCCATACAATTTGCCTCCCTGGATGTGCTTAAAAAAGCCATACACAATACTCTCCTTGCTCATTTCCGGACCCAGGTCGCCTGGCAATGATATTGACGTTAACTTGCAGCCGTTGATTGAGGAGTTGAACGAGTTATGGGAAGTTGGGGCCGATACGTATGATACCTCGTTGCGCCAAAATTTTTGGATGCATACGGCACTTCTATAGACGATCAACGATTTTCCTGCATATGCCAACTTATCCAGGTGGAGTACTAAAAGAAAATTGGTGTGCCCTACATGCAATAAGAAAACAAATTCATTACGGTTGAAGAACGGAGGCAAGTTCTGTTATATGGGCCATCGAAGATTCCTTGTTGACGGCCATAAGTGGAGGCAGAACAAAAGAGCGTTCAATGGCAAGAAGGAACTTGCAAAGGCTCCGGAGCAGCTTTCGGGGGTAGAAGTCTTGTGCGAATTGGATCAGCTTGATGCCGTGGCACTTGGGAAAGGTAAAAAGAAGAGAACGTATGAAGATTCTACGCGTGAGCATAACTGGAAGAAGAAGAGTATTTTCTTTAAACTACCGTACTGGAGCTGCTTACTCTTGCGGCATAACTTGGATGTCATGCATATCGAGAAAAATGTGTGTGACAACATTATAGGAACACTGCTGAATCTTGACGGTAAAACGAAGGATAATCTTAAATCTCGTCTCAATATTAAGGAGTTGGGCATCCGAAAATCACTTCATCCCTAAGAGATTGGGGATAAGTATGTGTTGCCAGTTGCATGCTACACCATGAGCTCACAACAAAAGGCAGCCTTATGTGCATTCCTACGGTCTGTGAAAATATCAGACGGTTATTCTTCGAATATCGCATGATCCGTGCAAGAGAACGGTCGGAAGTTGTCTGGATTAAAGAGCCACGATTGTCATGTTCTTATGCAGCGATTGTTATCTCTTGCTATACGTGGGAATTTAACCGAACAGGTGTTCGGTCCGTTAATTGAGCTCAGTACTTTTTTCAGACAGTTGTGCTCGAAGGTACTTAGAGTGGACCAACTTGATCAGATGGAGAGGGATATTGCGATCACATTGTGCAAGCTAGAGATGATATTTCCACCTTTCTTCTTTGATGTCATGGTGCATTTGACCGTTCACTTGGCAATTGAGGCCAAACTTGGCGGCCCAGTTTATTACCGTTGGATGTATTTTATCGAGAGGTAATCGTCTCGTCTCATTCGAACAATGTATTTGATTGTTCTTGATATATTTATCCAAATTTTTTTTCTCAAATTAGGTACTTGCGAACATTGAAATCATATGTTCGTAATAAAAGTCGTCCGGAGGGATTAATTATTGAGGGATACCTAGCAGAAGAATATCTAACATTCTGCTCAAGATACCTACATGGTATAGACACGCGATTCAATCAACTTGAGCGGAACTATGACGGTGGTCCAATAGACTTCGATGGGGGTCTGTCTATATTTACCGAAATGGGTAGACCTGTAGGAGGAGGCAAAACCCGTCGATTGTCTGTAGATGAGATTCAACAGGCACATATGTATATATTGCGCCAATGTGATAAAGTGTGGTCATTCATTGAGTAAGCATTTTACGATCATTTACTCATTCTTTCAGTCCATTCATTAAGTATATGTGCTAATTATAATCTAATTCATAACCTATAAAATAGAAAGCATAAACCAATCATTAATAATCGGGGTACTCGAAATGCTCCATAAATTCATGATCGTGAATTCCCATTGTGGTTCGAGAAACACGTAAGTATTTACATCATTACTGAATTTTATTGACATCTATTACCGAACAATAATTATGTGTTCATATCATAAATGTCATGTGGTTATTATAGGCACAAGAGCTGCACGACAACCACGATCCGCTGATGAATAAGGATCTCTGGCGCTTATCTTGTAGTCCTTTACAAGACGCAATATCGTACGATGGTTATATCGTGAATGGTTATAGATTTCGGACGAAAGATAGTGAAAAATCACGAAGAAAATAAAATAGTGGGGTTGTCGTCAACGGTGAGCAAGAAGAATTAGAAAATATCGACTTCTATAGCATCCTCAACAAGATTCTCGAGATTAAATTCCTTAGCCAAAATCGGATCGTATTATTCAAATACGATTGGTATGATGTTAAAAATCGCGGGACTGGTTATAATATCGACAAATACGGTTTTATCAGCATCAACACTGGCAAAAGATTGAATACCCAATATCAAGATCCATTCATTCTTGCCTCTCAAGCAGAACAGATATTTTATGCACCGGATAATACCTCTCCAGGTTGGCAAATTGTAGTTAGGTCACCACCTAGAGATTTTATGACATGGGAGACAAGGATGCGGGGGTCGTCGATGATGATTTGGATGCATACCAGAATGATACAAACATTTTTATTATTTAAAGCTCTATACATGTTATATTAACTCATCTATTTATTTTATATTTCCAACAGACACAGTCCTTGGGCCACGAGCATAATCAGATTGACCTTTTTGAGGCCTCTAGGAGGTGGCGTACCGATGGGGCATTTCTGAACGACAGGATTGCCTTGCAAGTGGTAAGTAATTAAATTACTGTTAATATATCCTTAAACGTATGCCATAAAATATCATTGAATATCATTGGTTGTTTTCATATAGGAGAGGATGCGACTTCTGGTGACCCTGTCGGGCGAGGCCGGCTCCTCCTCCAGCTCAGTATATGTCGACTCAGCGATGGATACTGTGCTCAGACCTGCCACGCATGACGGTGTCCTCTGTACGGGCCTTGGAGTCACGCCCTCCGCCTACTTTGGATGAGAGAGTATGCGCTCGAGGGCACGGGACACCCAGACCGGTGCTATCACTCAGTTGCAGTCTGTGCTAGACGCGGAGCGAGAGCAGAGGCAGGCCCTCGAACAGAGGGTTGAGGTGGAGCGAGAGCAAAGGCAGGCCCTCGAGTAGAGGGTTGAGGCAGAGAGGCAGGCCCTCGAGCGTAGGGTTGAGGCGGAGAAGAAGGCCCTCGATGAGGAAAGAGAAGCTCGCAGGGAACAGGAGCGTCGGCTTAATGACTTCATAAGCCGGTCTAGCGGTGGCTCATGCTCATGATCATGTACTTACTAATCTTTATAATATTAGTAAAAAATACGAATCTTACTAATTTGAGTTTAGATCATATTATCACACTTATGATTTTCCAATACTTAGACTCTAAATCGGTGAATCGGATCGTAAATTGGTGAAATATCCAATTAGAACTCGCTCGCAAGTCCGAAATACAGAATAATTCCAAATTCGAATTATCGAATACTGATCCGATCGAATTCAAACCTATTTAAAATCCAAAACACGCTAACTTATGATTTTCCAACACTTAGACTCTAAATCGGTGAATCGGATCATAAATTGGTCAAATATCTAATTAGAACTCGCTCGCGGCAAGTCCGAAATACGAAATAATTCCAAGTTTTAATCATCGAATGTCGATCCGATGACGATCCGATCGAATCCAAACCTATTTCAAATCCGAAACACGCTAACTTATGATTTTCCAACACTTAGACTCTAAATCGGTGAATCAGAGCGTAAATTGGTCAAATATCCAATTAGAACTCACTCACAAGTTCGAAATACGGAATAATTCTAAATTCGAATTATCGGATGCCAATCCGATCGAATCCAAACCTATTTCAAATCCGAAACATGCTAACTTATAATTTTCCAACACTTAGACTCTAAATCGATGAATCGGACCGTAAATTGGTCAAATATCCAATTAGAACTCGCTCGCAAGTCCGAACTACGGAATAATTCCAAGTTCTAATTATCGAATGTCGATCCGATAACGATCCGATCGAATCCAAACCTATTTCAAATCCGAAACACGCTAACTTATGATTTTCCAACACTTAGACTCTAAATCGGTGAATCGGAGCGTAAATTGTTCAAATACCCAATTAGAACTCGCTCACAAGTCCGAAATACGGAATAATTCCAAGTTCGAATTATCGGATGCCGTTCCAATGACGATCCGATCCAATCCAAACCTATTTCAAATCCGAAACACGCTAACTTATGATTTTCCAACACTTAGACTCTAAATCGGTGAATCGGAGCGTAAATTGTTCAAATATCCAATTAGAACTCGCTCGCATGTCTGAAATACGGAATAATTCCAAGTTCTAATTATCGAATGCCGATCCGATTACGATCCGATCGAATCCAAACCTATTTCAAATCCGAAACATGCTAAATAATGATTTTCCAACACTTAGACTCTAAATCGGTGAATCGGATCGTAAATTGGTGAAATATCCAATTCGAACTCGCTCGCAAGTCCGAAAGCTGATTCGATGACGATCCGATCAAATCCAAACCTATTTCAAATCCAAAATACGCTAACTTATGATTTTTCAACACTTAGACTCTAAATCGGTGAATCGGAGCGTAAATTGTTCAAATATAAAATTAAAACTCGCTCGCAAGTCCGAAATATGGAATAATTCCAAGTTCTAATTATCGAATGCCGAT
Organism: Chamaelirium japonicum; assembly: GCA_947650365.1. NCBI lineage: Eukaryota > Viridiplantae > Streptophyta > Magnoliopsida > Liliales > Melanthiaceae > Chamaelirium > Chamaelirium japonicum. Next base: position 21,385,014 of record OX393551.1, on the reverse strand, counting down.
CCGATTACGATCCGATCGAATCCAAACATATTTCAAATCCGAAACACGCTAACTTATGATTTTCCAACACTTAGAGTCTAAATCGGTGAATCGGAGCGTAAATTGGTCAAATATCCAATTAAAACTCGCTCGCAAGTCCGAAATACAGAATAATTCCAAGTTCGAATTATCGGATGCCGATCCGATGATGATCCGATGACGATCCGATCGAATCCAAACTTATTTCAAATCTGAAACACGGTAACTTATGATTTTGCAACACTTAGACTCTAAATCAGTGAATCGGACTGTAAATTGGTCAAATATCCAATTAGAACTCGCTCGCAAGTCCGAAATACGGAATAATTCCAAGTTCTAATTATCAAATGCCGATCTGATCGAATCCAAACCTATTTTAAATCCGAAACACGCTAACTTATGATTTTCCAACACTTAGACTCTAAATCGGTGAATCGGAGCGTAAATTGTTCAAATATCCAATTAGAACTTGCTCACAAGTCCGAAATACGGAATAATTCAAAGTTTGAATTATCGGATGCCGATCCGATGATGATCCGATCAAATCCAAACCTATTTCAAATCCGAAACACGCTAACTTATGATTTTCCAACACTTAGACTCTAAATCGGTGAATCGGAGCATAAATTGTTCAAATATCCAATTAGAACTTGCTCGCAAGTACAAAATACGGAATAATTCCAAGTTCTCATTATCAGATGCCGATCCAATGACGATCCGATCGAATCCAAACCTATTTCAAATCCGAAACACGCTAACTTAAGATTTTCCAACACTTAGACTCTAAATCGGTGAATCGGACCGTAAATTGTTCAAATATCCAATTAGAACTCGCTCGCAAATCCAAAATACGGAATAATTCCAAGTTCTAATTATCGAATGCCGATCCGATGACGATCCGATTGAATAAAAACCTATTTCAAATCCGAAACATGCTAACTTATGATTTTCCAACACTTAGACTCTAAATCGGTGAATCGGACCGTAAATTGGTCAAATATTCAATTAGAACTCACTCGCAAGTCCGAAATACAGAATAATTCCAAGTTCGAATTATCGGATGCCGATCCGATGATGATCCGATCGAATCCAAATATATTTCAAATCTGAAACACGCTAACTTATGATTTTCCAATACTTAGACTCTAAATCGGTAAATCGGACCGTAAATTGGTCAAATATCCAATTAGAACTCGCTCGCAAGTCCGAAATACGAAATAATTCCAAGTTCTAATTATCGTATGCTGATCCGATGACGATCCGATCGAATCCAAACCTATTTCAAATCCGAAACAGGCTAACTTATGATTTTCCAACACTTAGACTCTAAATCGGTGAATCGGATCGTAAATTGGTGAAATACCCAATTAGAATTCGCTCGCAAGTTTGAAAGCCGATCCGATGACGATCCGATCGAATCCAAACCTATTTCTAATCTGAAATACGCTAACTTATGATTTTCCAACGCTTAGACTCTAAATCGGTGAATCGTCGCATAAATTGTTCAAATATCCAATTATAACTCGCTCGCAAGTCTAAAAATACCGAATAATTCCAAGTTATAATTATCCAATGCCGATCCGATTATGATCCGATCGAATCCAAACCTATTTCAAATCCGAAACACGCTAACTTATGATTTTCCAACACTTAGACTCTAAATCGGTGAATCGGATCGTAAATTGGTGAAATATCCAATTAGAACTTTCTCGCAAGTCCGAAAGCCGATCCGATGATGATCCGATCGAATCCAAACCTATTTCAAATCCGAAATACGCTAACTTATGATTTTCCAACACTTAGACTCTAAATCGGTGAATCGGAGCGTAAATTGTTCAAATATCCAATTAGAACTCGCTCGCAAGTCCGAAATACGGAATAATTCCAAGTTCTAATTATCCAATGCCGATCTGATAACGATCCGATCGAATCTAAACCTATTTCAAATCCAAAACACGCTAACTTATGATTTTCCAACACTTAGACTCTAAATCGGTGAATCGGAGCGTAAATTGGTCAAATATCCAATTAGAACTCGCTCGCAAGTCCGAAATACGGAATAATTCTAAGTTCGAATTATCGGATGCCGATCCGATGATGATCCGATCGAATCCAAACCTATTTCAAATTTGAAACACGCTAACTTATGATTTTCCAACACTTGGACTCTAAATCGGTCAATCAGGTCGTAAATTGGTCAAATATCCAATTAGAACTCGCTCATAAGTCCAAAATATGGAATAATTCCAAGTTCGAATTATCGGATGCCGATCCGATGACCATCCGATCGAATCCAAACCTATTTCAAATCCGAAACACGCTAACTTATGATTTTTTAACACTTAGACTCTAAATCGGTGAATCGGACCGTAAATTGATCAAATATCCAATTAGAACTCGCTCGTAAGTCCGAAATATGGAATAATTCCAAGTTCTAATTATCGGATGACGATCCGATCGAATCCAAACCTATTTCAAATCCGAAACACGGTAACTTATGATTTTCCAACACTTAGACTCTAAATCGGTGAATCGGATCGTAAATTGGTGAAATATCCAATTAGAACTCGCTCACAAGTTCGAAAGCCGATCCGATGATGATCCGATCGAATCCAAACCTATTTCAAATCCGAAATACGCTAACTTATGATTTTTCAACACTTATACTCTAAATCGGAGCGTAAATTGTTCAAATATCCAATTAGAACTCGCTCGCAAGTCCGAAATACGGAATAATTCTAAGTTTTAATTATCGAATGCCGATCCGATTATGATCCGATCGAATCCAAACCTATTTCAAATCCGAAACACACTAACTTATGATTTTTCAACACTTAGACTCTAAATCAGTGAATCGGAGCGTAAATTGGTCAAATATCCAATTAGAACTCGATTGCAAGTTCGTAATACAGAATAATTCCAAGTTCAAATTATCGGATGCCGATCCGATGACGTTCCAATCGAATCCAAACCTATTTCAAATCCGAAATACGCTAACTTATGATTTTCCAACACTTAGACTCTAAATCGGTGAATCGAATCGTAAATTGGTCAAATATCCAATTAGAACTCGCTCACAAGTCCGAAATACAGAATAATTCAAAGTTTGAATTATCGGATGCCGATCCGATGATGATCCGATCGTATCCAAACCTATTTCGAATCCGAAACACGCTAACTTATGATTTTCCAACACTTAGACTCTAAATCGGTGAATTGGACCGTAAATTGGTCAAATATCCAATTAGAACTCGCTCGCAAGTCCGAAATATGAAATAATTCCAAGTTTTAATTATCGGATGCCGATCCGATGACGATCCGATCAAATCCAAACCTGTTTCAAATCCGAAACACGCTAACTTATGATTTTCCAACACTTAGACTCTAAATCAGTGAATCGGACCGTAAATTGGTCAAATATCCAATTAGAACTCGCTCGCAAGTCCGAAATACGGAATAATTCCAAGTTTGAATTATCGAATGCCGATCCGATGACGATCCGATCGAATCCAAACCTATTTCAAATTTGAAACACGCTAACTTATGATTTCCCAACACTTAGACTCTAAATCGGTGAATCGGACCATAAATTATTCAAATATCCAATTAGAACTCGCTCGCAAGTCGGAAATACAGAATAATTCCAAGTTCTAATTATCGAATGCCGATTCGATGATGATCCGATCGAATCGAAACCTATTTCAAATCCAAAACACGCTAACTTATGATTTTCCAACACTTAGACTCTAAATCGGTGAATCGGACCGTAAATTGGTCAAATATCCAATTAGAACTCGCTCGCAAGTCCGAAATACGGAATAATTCCAAGTTCGAATTATCGGATACCGATCCGATCGGATCCAAACCTATTTCAAATCCGAAACACGCTAACATATAATTTTCCAACCCTTAGACTCTAAATCGATGAATCGGACCGTAAATTGGTGAAATAACCAATTAGAACTTGCTCGTAAGTCAAAAATACGGAATAATTCTAAGGTCTAATTATCGGATGCCGATCCGATGACGATCCGATCGATTCCAAATTTATTTCAAATCCGAAACACGCTAACTTATGATTTTTTTACGCTTAGACTCAGTTATAAATATAAACTATTTTTTTAACAAATACATGTTAATTGCAGGAGCCGGACGGCGTCAGGGGATGAGAGCACCAGCGTTGGTGGCGGGCTGCGTGGGGTGATTGAGATAGGGCATGCTGATTCTCTCAATTTTGGATTGTGTAAAAATTATTTTGTAATATGTGGTTATTTTTTTTTCTTGTCTATAATTATCGGGTATTGTGGTAATATTTGATAATTTACTGTAATATTTTATAAATTTAGGTAATATTTGATAATTTGCAGTAATATTTTATAAATTATAGTAGTATTTGATAAATTGTGGTAATATATTATGGTAATATATTGTGGTATTGTTGTAAATCACAGGAATTAAATAATATTATTTCTGTAATTTTATTAAAAAAAACATACTTTTTACTGACAAAAATTAAATATTCCGTCGGTAATAATCTTTTTATTTTTTTTAAATTATTAATAAATTTTCGACGGATGATATATATCCGTCGGTAATATATATATATAATTACCGACGGTAAGGTAGATATCCTTCGGTAATATATATACAATTATCGATGGTAAATATAATCACTTTCGGTAATTAACTTATATATTGCCGATGGATAATTATTATCCGTCGGGAATCATATATTATATTTAACATTAATTGTTCAAATATTACCGACGGCTATAATATTACCGTCGGTATTAATTATTTTTACCGACGTAAATATTTAGTCCGTCGCATCTTTTTCCCGACACCTTTTTTACCGACAGACTAGCGACGGAAATTGGGTCCGTCACTATAAATCTTTACCGACAGAAATATAACTTTACCGACGGATATTGTCCGTCGGTAAAAACTATTTTTTTTGTAGTGCAAGTCGTCCTGGAAACCCGATTGACCTGTAAGCAGGACAACTGGGGGAACCCAGCCAACCTGTAAGCAGGTCAACCGGGAGAATTGGCAATGATCACTAATGATCGGAGGGAAGGAAGCCATCGGTGATAGAAGTCGGCAATAACAGAGGCCGAAAGAAGAGAGAGCGGCTAATAAAAAATATGAATGATTGAGACCTCATAAGAGGCAAGCACCCGGCCGAAGCAAGTACTTGACACCTCTTAGAAGATCTCAATCATCACAAACAAAGAAGAAGGAGAAGATAAAGAGTCGTAGCTCTGATAGGGTCACATGACCAAGGAAAGGAAGAGGATCCGAAAGCCGGCGCAAGAATGACCGGAACGAGAGTGGATCCAAAAGCCGGCACAAGACAAGTGTGACCGGAATAAGAGAGGATCCAAAAGCCGACACAAAACAAGTGTGATCGGAACTAGAGAGGATCAAAAGGCCGGCACAAGACAAGTGTGACCGGAATGAGAAAGGATCCAAAAACCAGCACAAAACAAGTGTGATCGAAACTAAAGAGGATCTAAAAGCTGATACAAGACAAGTGTGACCGGAACGAGAGAGGATCCAAAAGCCGGCACAAAACAAGTGTGACCGAAACTAGAGAGGATCAAAAAAGCCGGCATAAGACAAGTGTGACCGGAACGGGAAAGGATCCAAAAGCTGGCACAAAATAAGTGTGACCGGAACTAGAGAGGATCAAAAAGCCGGCACAAAACAAGTGTGACCGAAACAAGAGAGGATCCAAGGGTCACATGACCAAGGAAAAAGAGGATAAAGCTGACCGGCTAAGGAGAGAGACACCAGAAGGAAAGAAGCTCGATCGGAAGGAGGAAGAATATCTCGATCGGCAAGAGAAAAAGATCAGACGAACCGGTAGAGTACCGAGCACAGGGCACAACCGTAGAGCACAAGGCGCAAGGGAGTAGGCCCGTAGGGCGCAAGGCGGACGTAGTACGCAAAAAAAAAAGTACCAAGGAAGCGTAAGGGCACAGGGCGCAAGTGTAGGTGCAGGCGAATCGACAAAGCGCAAGGGCACATGGGGCAGGGCGGGCTGACAAAGCACAAGATGCAGCGAGCTGACAGAGTGCAGGGTGCAAGGAGAGTGCAAGCGCAGGCGGACTGGTAGAATGCAAGGGCGCATGGCACAAGTGCAGGCGAGTGGACCGGTAGAGCGCAGGGTGCGAGCTCACGCGTAGGCGAATTGGTAGGGCGTACGACGCGAGTGGACTGACAGGGCACAAGGTGTAGGGTGCAGGACATAGGCTGCTGAACCGAAAGAACGCAAGCGGTGGTCGGCATGAGGAAGGTGGAGTCCGATGGGCTGCAGTCGTGAGACAAGCAGCCAGGTACAGCAGGACCAAGATTGAGCAATCAGGTGCAGCAGAGAGGGCCGGAGCTCTAATATCACCGGATCTGAGGAGTAGACCATAGGTCCCTTAGACAAGCTGTGCACTACCCGGACACACATGGACGCATTGGGACACACTCAATAAGATGTCACACGGCCAAGACATCTAAGACACGTAGGAAAACATGATAGGGACGCACATGTGGACACACTTGCCTGGACATGCAGGGGCACACACTCGCATGGACATGCAGGGACAGACTCCCAAAGAAATAGGGACAGCAGGGCTAGGTGTAGGGGACTCACTTGTAGGGGCACACTCGACAAGATGTCTCACGACCACGACATCTAAGACACACGTAGGAACACACGATAGGGACGCACACGCTGGGACACACTGCGGTAGGGGGTGTTGCGTGTGTCGTAGGGCCGGGGCGGTGCAATCAGGTTTTCGCTCAGAGCTCGGAGAACAGGAAGCCGCACGGGATTCGCTTTGACGGCCGGCGCAGGGACGGAACGAGGGCGGCGGGGGTACAGGGCCAGGATCGGATCTGCCCTCCCCCCCTATGCCGCAGTAAGGAGGCCGGACAGCGAGCGGAACGTGAGAGAGAAGGAGATCACGGGCGGCGGCCGGATCGGCCGATCTCAGGCGGCGAGGGCCCCAAGGTGACCGGCACGCAGGGAGGAGCGGGCATGGCGGGCCGGCGGGCACAGGGAACTGCGTGCGCCGACGGGCGTAGCGCAGGGCTGGGATCGGGCTCGGCGGTCCGGCGGGCGCAGGGAACGGCTCCACAGTGACCGGGGCGCTGGGAACGGTGGTTGCGGACTCAGATCTGGCCGGGGTTCCTCATCCGCGGTTGTTCCTCACCATCGGCCACGCCAGATGGGAGGAAGGGCGTGGCCGTTGGAGTTCCTCCTCCATGGCGGCTCTGAGGATCAGGAAGAGAGGAGGTGGCATGAGCTCGCAGGCGGCGGGCGCGAGACGATGGGTTGCCCAGGGCCGGGCGGCGGGCGCATGACCGGCGCGCGGTAGCGACAGCATTAGGCTGCGCCGTCGAGCGGCAGAGGGCTTGCAGGTAAAAAATAACTATACCCGGCCTCCCCGAGGTCGCTCATGGCGAGGTCAGAGATAGGGTCTCTGAAACCCTAGGTCAGAAAAGGTGGCTCTGATACCATGTTATGAAGAGAGAGGGAGAGAGAATAGGATTGGGAGAAAATCTCCTTGTATTATCTCATTAATCTCGATAACATTACATAAGACTACCTCTCTTTATATAGAGAGAGAACGCACATCATTATGTTACCACAACTGAGGTGGGACTAATAGAATACTAACACACTACATCTAATAGTGTCAATGGTCTAAAACGGGCCGGGCCTAAAATACTTCGGGCTGGGGCGGACCTAGAGATGTCAATCCCGGGTGGGCCCATCCGGTTCATCGGGCCGGGCCTCAGGCCAAGGGTTTGATCCCGGGCCCGGCCCGTGTATACATATATTTCAAATTTCGGGCTGGGCCGGGCCTGGTTTGGGCAATAAAATGGTTTTTAATAAAACCCCTAATGCAATTAACACCCTCCCTAAGCTTAAGCTTTAATATGCTCACATGTAGTGTCAGTTATGCGTGTAAAACGGACCGGGCCGGGTCGGGCCTAAAATACTTCGGGCCGGGCCTGGCCTAGAGATGTCAAGCCCGGGTGGGCCCGTCGGGTTGGGCCTCGGGCCAAGGGTATGAGCCCGGGCTCGGTCCGTGTATACATATATTAGAAATTTCGGGCCGGGCCGGGCCAGGTTTTTAAAAGAAATTCTGGCTGTATCGAGAGTCATCTCCAATGGATAAAAATCTAAACGTTGGAAAAAAGACGAAATCACATATAGACGTGCTCAACAGGAAAAATCTGACAGCTGGAAATATATATATATATATATATATATATATATATATATATATATATATATATATATATATATATATATATATATATATATATATATATATATATATATATATATATATATATCGATATACATGCCTAATAAAAAAAAATCTTATTGTAAACCCTAAACCCTAAATTCATAGGCGTGTACTAAAAATTTACAGCCGTAAACACAAAACCCTAAAAAAAAAAAAAAATTTATTCTATGTTGTTTATAATTTATTTTCATAATTTTCTAGTATTTTTTTCTAAATTTTTAATGCATCGTAAATATATTTTTTATTTTATAGTTAATGTTATTTAGGTTGTAAATGCTTAAAGAGTGTAGGGTTTAAAATTTATTTAGTTAGATTGTAAATGGGATGAAAATGTTGAGTGAGTATATCAATTTTCACTGAGAAGGGTATATGGAGGAGGCTGGTGAAGTAGAATGCTTTGGGCAGCCTTCTTTTAAGTCAAAATCAGTGACGTGGTAGGTTGTTCTCATCTTTATTGAGAAGCTTATGGAGGAGGCTGTTGGAGTCTTGAAGATGCTCTTTAGCACTACAAAAGAAAGAGGTTGATACGGCAACCTAAGCAGCGATTAGCTCCCCCTCGCTGGAAAATATGTCCAAATGTGCCATTGTTGCATGAGCCGCCGGAGAAGTGATGTTTTCCGGTGGGTTTGCAGGAGCCGCCAGAAAATATGGTTTTTCAAATGCGGCCAAATGCAGCAGCGTTGTAGAAAACATTAATGGAAAAATGACCTTTAGCGGTGTCTTGCTTAGCCTGCCAAAAAAGATCAAGCAAATCCGGTGGACTAAGCTTAGAAATCCGGCACCAAGCAATTCCGGCGGTAGACTCGGCGAACAGCCCATGAATCCGATGATTTCCGGTAAATCCGGTGGTGATGCGGCAATCCTAAAACAAATGCTTCGAATAAGATATTACAATAAAGAGAATAAGAAGCTAAAATATAAACCGTCGGATTACATTCTCGATTGACGTGAGTCATCTTGTATGAAGCAAACAGCCAAACAAGTCTCATGCATTCCATAATACAGTTATGAATCTTCCAAGGAGGAGGCCGGGGTATCCTTCTCCAACAAAAGCGTAATATCTAAGAGGTTGTCACCCTCAAATATTACGTTGTTGATATTGAGTTGCAACCAGAGTTTAATCCCTTCCAACATGGCTATGGCTTCAGCTTCCAAAGGAGACCTATCGTAGAATACTTTACCAGCAAAACCTACAAATCAACCCTGAGAATCCTTTATAATCAAACCACGTGCCATAGTAGCACTACCTACGGTAGCATCCATATTTAACTTCAGAAAACCTTTGGGGGTCATTGCCAAGTAGGTTTAGTGCTATATATCCTCCACCGGACTCCTCTTCTACTCTTTTGGCGTCAAACTTATTTTTTTTAAACTCATACAAAGAGCATCTCTAACCAAGTCCAAAAGATTATCTGAAGAACCATGTGGCACTCCGAGCGGTAAAAGGCTGTTCCAACATAATCTGAAGGATTGTCCTAAGGCCTACGTGGCTTAAGCTTCTTTCCCTTTGGATGATGCTGATGTGTGAGGGAGTTATCCCAAGGCCACAACAAAGACTGGATACCCTTCGTAGAGCTCCGAAATGTCTGGATCCACCATAACTTTTGTACAAACCCCCTTCTATTCTTATTTAAAAATTTATTCCCCCATATTGCAGACACAATATCAAATCATTATTATTATTTTTGTCTCTTTTGATCTCAACGGTCATTTTTTTGGTCCGTTGGATTTTTGATTGTTTGAGCCTCCTTTATTATTAAAAAAATAATTTAAAATTTCTAAAAGTTCTAAATACAACCTATAAAACCCTTCCTTTCTTCCACATCACTCAAACACCTTCATTCATCCATCATTCTCCCACCCAACTACAAGGCAAACATGGATGCATATCCATGGGGTAACTTCACACAACTCCTTGTCGGCGGAGACGATAGGAGCCCAATGTTTTCGATATCGAAGATGGCACCAGCGGCACAAGAGGAGCCGCAGTACGAACAAGCGCCAACCACCGGTAAGAAGAAGCCCTACGAGCGCTCAGAAAATTGGCTATCCTCAAGGATAAGTTGTTGGTGTCCGCATGGCTCAACACCAGTCACGATGTCGACCAAGGTACCAGCCAACCACGATAATAATTTTGAAATTTTTTTTTTTACTATTGTACTACTTACAATAATGAGGGACTCAACCAACAGACCTTAAGCTAAATGACGCACCGGTGGTCGATCATCCAACAATCAGTTAACAAATTCTACGTTTGCCAATTAAAGTCAAATTGAAGGCTGAACGAGATCCGATATCGAAATTATTGACCTGGTAAATATTTAGCTAGTTATTTTTATTATAATTAATCATGTTATCTTAGGTTTGAAGTATTTACTTTGTTTGTATGTTATGCAGCTAGCAGAAGCAAATGAGCTTTACAGCAATATGTACCATGATATCTTCAAACTCGAGTAGTATTGTTAGGGGGAACTCTGACATCACCTAAAATAGACACAGTAAAATCAAGCCATCTATCAAGCGCTAAGAGAGCCGAGGATAGGGAGAAACTCTGATTCCTTGTCAAATACCCTTTCTCCGGCAACCCCTAATGCTCGGAGCCTTGGGGGTGACTCAAATGATGGGCTTACCGAAGTGGAGGAAGGCATCAAAATTATCGAAGAAACACAAGGGAAAGATGCCAATCAAGGAGGATGATCGCTTGGTTTCTAACTTGTTCAATTAGGCATTTATGTGGCTTAAGTAGTATAAGGACAACTCTAAAACGGAAAGAAATGAGAGGAGGAAGAAGAAAGCTGAAAGCGCGAATATGATCGAAGTTGCAAAGAGGTAGGCAACTGTCGAGCTTCAAAAAGAAGCAAGGAAGTAACAAAAATTTGATAATGCAATCATGGAGAAAGACCTCACGGGTCTTGAACCGTCCGTCGTAGCATACTTTGAAAAGTGTAAGGCTGAGATTAAAGCTCGGTTAGGTTATGATTTTGAGTAGCTTTAATTATGTAATTTCCTCTAGTTGTGATTTTCAATATCTATAACTTAGGTTGTAATTTCTTTGAATTCCATTAATTACTTAATTTTCATTAGATTGTATTATGTGATGAACTTTTTGGCATTCAATAAAACTCTAGAAATTATTAAAATTAAAAGTGCATACAATAACTCCAAAATATTCAGGATAATTATATGAAACATAATAAAACCTAATCTAGACAGAGATCCCCTAAGTTGCCACATATTCTCAACCAAGCCCTTCAGAAGTTGGGAGTGGGTTTCTATATTCCTGAACCAATAAAGGGTATGGATGAAATCTATCAGATGTATCGTGTACTCGTGGGAAGTTTCAACAGTACGTTTGCGTCACATCGACAAATTAATTAAAATTTGATGTCATAGTGAAGATCTCGTTCATCTTCAACAATCATTTTGTGTATTATGATGCAGACTATTATATTATCGATAAGTACATTTTGTTACCAAAAATGAGTTGGTCCTCGTACTATCGCAAATCGAGCTTGTGACACGCAAAAAGGATGCTCGTCATCCTTTCTTACTGTCTCTTGCTGTTGGGCAAAGTATTTATTCTTGTTTCATAGAGGTGTTGGAATTGTCTTCAATATTATTGACCATGAGAGATAAATCCCATCAGCAAGATAGTATCCCATATTCTATTCATTGTCATTGATAGTAAAATTGCATGGGGTAGCTCTACTCTCCGCAAGTTTCCTAAAGACCAGTGAATGATCGAGGATGTTGATGTTGTTGTGCGACACTGACAGCCCAAAGAAGGAGTGCCAGATCCATACATCTTTGCTAGTTATAGCCTCTAAAATAATTATTACCACGTGAATATGGACAATATACATACCTTATCAGGCTGTTTGGTAGTTCTTCCACTTCCAATACATGCAATCGATGCTTCTAAGCATGCTTGGAAACCCTTATTGGGGACCTTCTGCGAGAAGTCATGCAACACTCCGTTACAAAGATACTCCTTCCCAAGAACGTCAATAACCGCTCGAACGAACCTCATTATACTATGGATAGAAGTATTTTTTGCGATCCGAACATAGTCATCCATAGAATCGGTGGATACTCCATATGCAAGCATCCGAATAGCAGCTGTACTCTGCTGAAGGCTAGATAATCCCAATCATCCAATATGATCTCTTTTGGACGAAATAGTTGTCGTGGTCTACGACTACATCGTGGATCAACAGGAAGATCGGACGACTTATCCTGAATCTCCACCGGAACTGGCCGGTGAGGAAGATATGTCGCCTCATCAACGAAATAATTCTAGAATAGCCTATTGTGGCCATCCAGTCTACTTCTATCAAGCAGAGCATGGCCTGGTATAGAACCATGTCTTATATGTCAGCGTGAACTTTCAGCTCTTTGCTCTTCCCCGCACGCGCAGCTCCCAGAAGAAACAATAAAGTAAGGGGTGGAGGTATCGTTGCTGCTGCTTGACGTGTTGTCGGCGTCGCTCGAGCTCGACATAGTGTCTCAAGAATATTTGATGCATTGGACTTGAATGTGTGAAGAGAGAGAGCCATTAATATTTATATATGGCTCCAATGGATATAAATCTATCTGTTTGTGGTGAAAGTTAGTGCCACATCGCAAGTTGTGCCCAACTAATAAAAAAATAATTGTTGGTGGTGAAAATGTGTGTCGCGTCATGGTCCGTGCCCAATGGATAGAAATATATAGATGTTTGTAGTGAAAATGTGTGTCACATCGTAGACCGTGCACAACGGATAAAAATCTAGACATTTGAGATTATTATTATTTTTTAATAATTAATCTATTATAATTTAAAATCATTTATTATTTTTTTAGCACAAATAGATGTTCTAAAAAAAATTTATGGTGGGAAGGGGTGGAAAGAGGTTTGATGCAAATTTAGGACGGATTAGATAGGAGAGGGTTTTGTGCAAAGTAGCTAGGATATTCTAATTGGGACTAGGTTTGAGTGGAACTCATCCCAACTTTAGGATGGTTCCTTAGGATATCCTAACTTTGGAGATGCTCTAGGTAAGTGCGGCGGTGTGACCGGCGAATTAAGATTCATCTGTTGTCGTGTAGTGACAATCCCGGGTCCTCCCCATCGCTGCTGAACCATGACGGCATGTACGTGCGGGTGAGCGCACAAGGACGTGGCTGCGAGAAGTTGCCTTCGCCCTTGAACGGCTGTTCCTGCATGGAATGGGGAAAAACAGTCAACCTTGCTGTCTCGCTCGTCAACAAGGACCAACGATGATATGGACGTGCCTATAGGCCTTGAACCGGCTTTGATAGATAAGGTGATCATATTGAACACGAACTTTTAAATCCTTTCTTTTTCCATGCATTACGAAGATTACTACCCCCATCTACTTGTATATAAACAGCAGCAGATCCAGCATAGTTAGTAATAAGAAGCCTAACCTCTCTCTCTCTCTCTCTCTCTCTCTCTCTCTCTCTCTCTCTCTCTCTCTCTCTCTCTCTCTCTCTCTCTCTCTCTCTCTCTCTCTCTCTCCTCAACTAGAGCTAATGGCAGCTCATGTGCAAAAGTTTATGCGTTTCCTCTCCGAGGATTACTTCATGTCCGACGAATTCTTGGGCGCCTTCGTCCCCATCGTCGTCTACTGGGTCTACTCCGGGATCTACATGCTGCTGCTGGAGTCCCTGGAGAACTACCGCCTCCACCCGAGGGGATCCGAAGAGCTCAAGAACACCGTCTCCAAGACCCAAGTGGTCAAAGGGGTTCTCGTCCAGCAGACCGTCCAAACCCTGGTCGTCATCCTTATCTTCGCGCTGGCCGGAGGAGGAGGCAAGACTGGGGCGGCGGCAGATGTAGTAGCTGCTCATCATCATCCCCTGCGGTCCCTCATCGTTGTGGCGAGCCAGTTCTTCGTGGCCATGGTGGTGATGGACACGTATCAGTACTTCACCCACTGGTACCTGCACCAGAACAAGTTCCTGTACCGCCACATCCACGCGGTGCACCACCGGATCGTGGTGACCCACGCCTTCGGGGCGCTGTACGGGCACGCGTTCTGGGACGGGATCATCGACACGGTGGGGAGCGGCATCGCCTTCTACGTGTCGGGGATGTCGCAGCGGACGGCGGTGTTCTTCTTCGCGTTCAGCGTGATGAAGGTGATCGACGACCACTGCGGGATGTGGCTCCCCGGGAACCCGTTCCACCTGCTGTTCTGGAACAACAGTGCGTTCCAGGACTTCCACCACCAGCTGGCGGGTAGCAAATACAACTTCTCGCAGCCGTTCTTCATCTCGTGGGACAAGATCATGGGCACCTACATGCCCGTCACCGTCGAGAAGCGAAAGGAAGGACCAGGGTTCGTCATCTTGAGTGCTAAGGATCTTCATAAGGACGCCTAGAAGATGATCGATCAGACGGGCGTGCATGCATCTTTTTTCATGGATCTTCTCTAATTTATTATTCTTATTTTAATTTGTTCCCCATTGTTACGGGTTTATGAAATAAGGGCGGGCGGAGATATTTATAGCTCAAATAAAAAGCCATGCATACATGTATATTTGGATTTATTTATTACTTATTTCAAAAAAGGATTTTTTTTTGTTGTGAGATCGGAGAGAGGACAGACCCCAGCGATATCCTCTCTCATTGTAAGGTACGCTAGAATCACCCTCATGCGTCGCTCGTCCAACCACCCCGGCAACAACGTCGGCGGGCTCGACTCTTAGCCCGAGCCGAGCATTGCCGCTCTGGCTTGGCCGGTGCACCTCTAGCCTAGCCAATGGTGGTCTCTAAAACCCAAAGGTCTGCTCTTGTAGCCAATGGCATGTAGTTTGAAAATTTAGAAAAACCTGAGGGTATTATGGTCCTGAGATTATAATATTACGTTTCTGTTTAAAAGTTAGGTTGCAGGTTATAAATAACGTCACTCAGGTTGAGATCTAAATTCAACCCAGACTTTAGGATTAGAGCCAATAGTTGCATATGTTTGACCACTGCGCCATCAGTTGGGTTGCCCAAGGTTACTTCTTCATAATGATATTTTGGAGTGCCTTAGCTTATAACTTAACTTATAGATCATGGATTACAATGGCTTCAAGAATAAGGGTAGGCTCATGCATGCACATATCCGGTATACATATATTTTCAAGTGCACGTACGCATGCAGTTGATGTTTTCTAGCATTCTCGAGAAAACCTCTCTTCTCCACAAACGAGAGAAGTCATGCAGCATCTTCAATAGTTGGTGTATGTAGATACTCCTCAGAGAAGAAAGCGATCACAGCTTTCACAAACCTCTCAAGACTCTCGATCGCGGTGCTTTCTCTAATACGGGCGTATTTGTCAATGGGGTATGTCAGTCCTTTAATTTATAGACAAGCATCCTCATCGCCGCAGTCACCTTTTGAAGAGGTGATAGCTCCAATTTTTCAGCCGCGTTTCTCTTTTGGACCAAGTAGGGTCGTATTGTTTCACTGCCGCTAGAATTCGGAGGAATAATGGCCGGTACATCTGAATCTCCGCTTAAACATCTAGGCCGAATATGTTGGATTTTCGGTGGTGACCGGTAACTTGATCATGCCTAATGGATTTATGGCCTTGAATGGATATACCTTTAACGTCTTTGCCTATTTGTATGATTAGCTTTTTCCTCTTCCTTGAAGGTGGCGATGGATAACATATCATGGTCAGAGCTGGAGCCTTCAAAGAGCAACATCTTCAAACAGCTTCTCAACATGATGAGAAGGTAGGAGCAAAAACAAGAAGCAGAAAAAATAAGAGTGTTGAGGGATTTGAAGGTCTTCTTGTGCCACCACTCTATTCGTAAGAGAAAAAAATCTGATCGTATCAAGTGGCATGCTTACCGGATAAAAATCTGGACGTTGGGACTGGAAAAGATACAATCATTGATAGCCATGCTCATCGGAGAAAATCTGATCATTGAGAAAAACACAAATACACCGATAGACATGCCCAATGGAAAAAATAACTTCTTGTAAACCAGAAACCCTGAACCGATAAGCATGCCCTAAAAATCCCCAACTATAAATGCTAAATCTAAAAAATGATAATACATATTCTATGTTGTTTATAATTTTCTAATATTTTTTTATAAATTTTTAATGCATCATAAGTATTTTTTATTTCATAGTTCTTGTTATTTAGGTAGTAAATACTATATGGATCAAGAGTGTAAAAGTTATTTAGTTAGATAGTAAACTGGATGAAGAGGATGTATGAAAATATCACTACCTCTTTGATGAGCCTATGGAGGAGTACTATGCTAGAGTAGAATGTTTTGGGGAGCCGACTTCAATGTCAAAAGAGGTGACTTGGTGGGTTGGGCTGCTCTTACTAATGACAAATCCCGGTCCTCCACATCACTGTTGAACCGTGACGAGCAAGTAGGAGCATGCCCAATTGCCCATGGAGATAGGTGAATGGATCCTTAACGCATTCGCCTATTTGCACAACTAGCTTCTTCCTCGATCTTCTTTGAAGGTGGCGATGGACAACATATCATGGTCGGAACTGGAGTCTTCAAAGAGCCATGCTCACTAAAGAAAAATCTAGATGTTGGGGAAAAGATAAAATCACTAATAGCCATGCTCACTAAATAAAATTTTGAACGTTGGGAAAAGGACAAATACACAGGTGTGACCAACAAAAACGATATATTCTTATAAACCCGAAACCCTGAACCGATAGACATGCACTAAAAATCCCCGACTGTAAATAGTAAATCCAAAAAAAAAAATGATAATATTTATTCAATGTTAGGAGATGACGGCTAGGGTTTGGAGAGGAATACAATTCTCTCTATTGAGGGACTCAAGCCCATATATATGTACATGTATGACCATACAACCCGACCCGACTGTACATGTAAAACCGACCCATCTATATACATTAACACTCCCCCTCAAACTCGCGGTGGATCATGAACCGAGAGTTTGCCAATAAAATGCCGGAAGCGAGCAGTCGTAAAGGGCTTCGTCAGAAAATCAGCAGTCTACTCTGATGATGAAATGTATGGCAGGGAGATGGTGTGGTCGAGAAACTCCTGGCGAACATAATGACAGTCAACTTCAATATGTTTTGTTCACTCATGGAAGACCGGGTTGCTAGCAATCTGAATAGCACTCCGGTTGTCACAGAAGAGAGGGGTGGGCCCAGATATCATGTACAACTCCCAAGTCGACCAGAAGGTGGCGAAGCCACACAATCTCGGCGGTGGTGGAAGCCATAGCCCTGTATTCGGCTTCGGTGCTAGAGCGAGCAACAGACTCCTGCTTCTTGTTGCGCCACGAAATCAGTGAATCACCCAGAAACACACAGTAACCTGTAGTAGAGCGGCGAGTGGCTGTATCTCCTGCCCAATCTGCATCGGAGTAGGCACGCAGCACCAACGGAGAGGTGGAGGGAAACAGTAGTGAACGGATGATGGTACCCTGGAGGTAGCGGATAATTCGAAGAACAACTGCATAGTGAACTGACCGTGGAGCCTGAACAAACTGACTGACAATGCCAACAGCATGGGCAATGTCTGGACGGGTCATAGTGAGATAGACGAGCATCCCAACCAGCCTCTGGTAGCGGGAGACATCCTGGAGCGGCTCACCATCGGTAGCTAGAAGCTTCAAATTGAGCTCTATGGGTGTATCAGCAGTGCGAGTGTCAGTAATAGCAGCATCAGCAATGATGTCGGAGATGTATTTCTGCTGGGAGACCAACAGACCACGAACTGACCGGGCAATCTCAAGGCCCAAAAAGCAGCGAAGAGAGACCAGATCTTTCATCTCAAACTGACTCTGGAGGTGCCGCTGGAGAGATGCGATAGTGACACTGTCATCCCCAATGATGATCATATCATCCATATAGAGTAGAAGAACTGTAATGCCCTGACTAGAGGAGCGAGTGAAAAAGGCATAGTCGGAGTGACGCTCAACTAACCCGGCGGCCAGGACTGCACTGCGAAATCGCTCAAACCAGGCACGAGGGACCTGCTTGAGCCCATAGATGGCTCGGCGCAAACGACACACGTGCCCTGGAGGAACTGAAATGCCCGGAGGATGAGCCATGTAGACTTCCTCGGAGCGATCATCGTGGAGGAACGCATTGGTGATATCCATCTGATGGAGAGGCCACCCTCGAGCAGCTGCCACAGCTAAAAGGGTGTGCACAGTAGTCATCCGAGCAACTGGAGCAAAAGTCTCCTCGTAATCAATCCCATACTCCTAGGAGAAGCCACGAGCAACGAGGCGAGCCTTGTGCCGCTCAATGGATCCGTCAGGTCAAGTCTTGACCTTGAATATCCACTTGCAGCTAACAGGCACCACCCCGGAGGGACAAGGCACCAAATCCCATGTCTGGGTCCGCTGAAAAGCCTCAAGCTCAACTGACATGGCCTGCCGCCAC
The DNA here is from genome assembly GCA_947650365.1 of Chamaelirium japonicum. Lineage (NCBI taxonomy): Eukaryota > Viridiplantae > Streptophyta > Magnoliopsida > Liliales > Melanthiaceae > Chamaelirium > Chamaelirium japonicum. The sequence continues at coordinate 21,366,277 of OX393551.1, read as the reverse complement.
TCTGGATGTAAAGCTACCTCATAGTACGATTGGGGCTCCCGATGGGTGTGTATAGCAGTAAGAAAATCCTGAAAAAATAGTGAATAGGAGGCACTAGCAGAGTAGCCAAAGGAGTCAGGAGAGTCAGAGGGAAAGGCAGAGTAGCCAAACCTGTCAGGAGAGTAGTCATATCTGTCAGGAGGATGATGTTCGCGCGGTGGGTAGCGCCGAACAGGAGCAGGATCCACGACCGGGGAGGAGGGGACAGCAGTATCAATCGAGGGAGTACTAGTGGGAGCCGACTCTGGAGGAGGAGCTGTAGACCGACGAATATATACACGAGTAACAAGTGGTGGTGGAGGTGTCGAGGAAGACGGTGTTGGAATTTAATCCGGGTCAGAGGCTCGCAGCGGAAACGATTTGGCGGTCGAAAGACCATTCATGGTGCACGTTACACTATTTAAATTTTCATAGAAACTAATCTACATATGTGTGCATGTGTATGCACGAGAATCGAAAACCCCTAACGGCAATCTAGCGTAATGATTAACTAGCATGGATGCAAATCATAATGCTCGCTAGATCTACATGTTAGATTACACATACCTTTCGTATGGATCTTTTAACCGCGGAGAATTGTCTTCTTTGTCGATGGAGACGGAAGATCGTTCGTGAAGATGCCGATGGTACGAATGGAGATGTTGCCTTCTTGTTCACCCGATCTCACACGATGCACGGAAACATCGCTCTCGGATCTCTGAGTGCCTCCGAAGAACGACCCTTCTCCTTCTTCAGAACTCCACGCGAGGAAGACGAAGTAGCAAGCGGGAAACGGGAGATTGAATAGGGAGAGAACTAGAGAGATGAGAGAGAGGGGGTTCGGTTTTTCTAGCACATGGGGCCGGCGCCCCATAGGTCCTTTTATAGGGCCGGCCAACCCCCTTGGATAAGGATCCAAGGGGATAATGACCCCCTCTCATTATCTCTCCATTATCTCCTTTTTATCTCTCCGCGTATTTATCCGTTTTCCCACTTTTTAGGGCTCGACTTTATCCATTTTATCGCCCCATCCCTATCTATATGGCCGGCCCTATAGATGAGGGATTCTCATCCCTACATCATAGGGCCGGCCCTAGCAAGGTGTCACACCACTAGGGTCGGCCAACAGTGAGGTCCGGCAGAGTGAGGTTTTTACCAAAACGCCCCGACGCCTCACTTTGACCATTTCTAATGTGCGATACCTAGCGGCCATTACTTAAGTGATCTTTACTAGTTACCTACTATTAATTGAGGCCACCGGAGGGTGCCTCTAGCAAAGTCAACTAGTCAACTCGCAACATACCCCGGTGCATCGCACCTATGCAGCGAAGTTCACTTATGGCTAGGGATTACTACATACGACTCTGTACTTGTCTCGGGCTCAACCCTTAGTACTCGTATGTAGTTACGCATCTACCGTGCTCTAGTGCCAAGCACACACGGAGCGTATACTTCTTTCTTCCTCATGCTTATGGTGTTCCGAGGAGACGGTTCAAGAACCGTACATAATGTTGATAAGGTGGAACCTTCAGGGACCGGGGTTCATGGCTTCCAACTCAAGCTCGATCGACACACTACCCGAGTGTACCATCGATCCTCTGAGCTCGAGTTAACCTGCGTAGCCACCCAGAGTGCGACGCAGGCTGCACTCCAATTCACCCAGACTTACTATGTTCTCCATCATACCCCTGCTCTCCGCTTAGTAGTGGTAAACCCGCTGTCCCTCCACTTGATGCCATGATTCACTTCGAGCGGTGAAGACTACCGTCAGACTCGAATGATCATATGACTTGGTTCCTTCCAGGTTGACCTATACATCGTACCTCTGATTACCCCGTCGAGTAATCGAACCCGGTCAACAGTCAAACTGATGACCACCAGGCCTGGGTTTGGTACAGTGTAAGTCATACCAAGGAACGCACCTCCCATCAGGGGTGTGGATGGCCTGCAGGAGTGACACGCTAATGCAACGCCAGCCGGGTAACCCAGTACACCGTGGTTTTGGATCACTGCATATGGATCCTCACACATTGGTGCGCCAAAGCACCACGCAACTGGTTAGTCCATCAGACGTGGCTCCTCAAGGTTTAGGACCGTTTTACCCTAAGCAGAAACACGGCTTAGTGTACCAGTGTCTGCTCACTGATCTGTACACCGTGTTAGTTCCGTTCAGCCACAGACACTGTGCCTGGTGATGACCATGGTGAAGACATCCCATGAACTGTCATCGCCAACAGCTTATCATGATGAGGCGACCAACCTGATCATAGCTGCGAACTTATTTAGGTTATACGGGACCAATCCACTTAGTCTTCAACTCAGTGGACTACCATATAACCATGGCTCTCTGTTCCCTAAAGAACACGTAACTATGTTACGCACCTATATGCATCTCATATAATAATAACTATCAATCTTTATTAGACCAAAACATAAAGTTTTACAAGCTTAGAACACATCAATCCTAACAGACGGAGGAGGTGGTGGTGGTGGTGATGGTGGTGGTGGAGGTGGCGGGAAAGATGGAGAAGGAGTAGGCGTGGATGGGACAACAGAAACCGGAGGTAGAACATGGATGTGGAGATATAAGGAAGGCAAGGAGGGTGACGCAGGAGGCAAGGAAAGACCCCGAGACTCAGGTAAAAAGTATGGGACATCCTCAACAAAGGAAACGTGACGGGAGACACGGATCCGGCGAGCAAAGGGATCGTAGCACCGATACCCCTTGTGCTCCCGACTGAGCCCCAAGTGAACACACCTAACAGACCTCGCAGAGAGTTTGGTGCGCTCATGGGGAGGAAGAAGAACGAAGCACGTGTAGCCAAACGTGCGAAGAAGAGAGTAGTCAGGTGGGCTGGAGTGAAGGCGCTCATATGGGGTGGCACCGGACAGAGCAGATGACGGAGTGATATTGATGAGGTGGGCAGCCGTCATGACACCTTCAGCCCAGTAGGAGTGAGGAACAGACGCAGAGAGAAGCAACGCTCGTGCAGTCTCAAGGACATGACGATGCTTGCGTTCGACAACGCCGTTCTGCTCATGGGTGTGGGGACAGGACTGCTGGTGAAGAGTGCCGTGAAACTGAAGAATCTCACGCATCTCAGAGGAGAGATACTCCTTGGCACAATCAGACCGAAAGGTCTTGATGCGCCGACCAAACTGAGTATGTATCATAGTGGTGAATCTCATAAAGATGTGAGGTATTTCAGATCGATGACGCATGAGATAAACCTAGGTGCACCTAGAATAGTCATCAATAAAGCACACATAATACATGTAACCCGATAGAGATGCAACAGGAGCAGGACCCCAAATGTCCGAATGGACTAAATCAAATAAAGCATCAAACTGGGAAGCACTAGCAGAGAATGGAAGAGTTAGATGTTTTGCCAGTCTACAACCCGTACAAACAGAGAGGGGGGAGAAAGATGCTCGACCCAAAGCGCCCGAACGGAATACGCTTTTGAGTCGATCACTCGATATATGACCTAACCTTCTGTGCCACAGGTCGGCATCAGAGGTGACAGACATGCCAGATGCAACAGGAACGGAAGACACATGGAGATGGTCCAACTGGTAAAGTTCTCCTACCCTACGGCCCAGCCCAATCCTCTGACCCGTCCGCGAATCCTGCACAACACAAACAGAAGGGGTGAAGGTGACAGTCAGGCCAGAGTCGCAAAGAGAACTGATAGAGATCAGATTAATATTAAGACGGGGGGCATGATGGACATGGGGTAGGTTCAGGCGACCAGAAGGGTCAGAAGTGGTAGTGATGGAGCCACATTGCGGAATAGGAACGAGAGTCCCATCCGCAGTGCGAACCTCCTGGTGGGTGGTAGTGGGAGAACAATCCGTGAGGACAGTGGAGTCAAAGGTAAGGTGACAGGAGGCACCCGAATCGAAGATCCATGGAGCAGTAGTACCAGAGGTGGCAGACAAGCCGTGCACAGTCGCGGAGCCGATGGAGGCTAGGTGGTGAAGAAGGTGCTCCTCGAGGCGCTGAAGACGGTCCGGCTCAGGCTGAGAAGGTGCTGTAGTAGCAGTGGGGAGCGTCGAGGCCTCTACAGTAGCCACTGTACCACTAAAGTGGCGGAAGGAAGATTAACCATGTCCACGGCTCCGTCCACCTCGACCGCCGCGTCGATCGTCATGGGAAGTCGAAGCCCAGTGTGGGGCTCTCTCATCCGGACCCCAGCGGGGGTTGCGTGGAGGACGTGTAGGGCATTCACGCTTCATGTGGCCGGGCTCCTTGCAGTAGTGATAGAAGATAGCCTCATCGGAGAACCCGGCTGCCAGGACAGTGTCGAAGCTATGAGCAAGTGGAGGAGGACGAGCGCCCTAAGTCTGAAGGCGGGTCTCCTCGTCGACCAAGGCGAGTAGAGCATCCTCTAGCCGAGGGAGTGGCTCACGGTGCAGGAGCTGGGCAGCTATGAGAGCAAAGTCCGACCGAAGCGCTGCCAGGAACTGGTACAGGTGGCCCTCATCGAGGTAGCACTGGAAATCCCGGGAGCGGGGGCAGGTACACCGCTCTGGGATCAGTGAGTCCAGTTCATGCCAGTAGGCACTCATCTGACTGAAGAAGTCCTGAATGGTGCGCTCCCCCTGACGGGCAGACTGTGAGTCACAGATGAGCTGATGCCGACGTGCACCTCCGCGCGGGAGAAAACGGTCCCGGAGATACTCCCACATCGCACGCGCTGTCGGAAGGCGACTGATGGGAGCAAGGAGCGGACGAGCAATAGAGTCCAGAAGGTACGCCCGGATGGCTTGATCGTGGTGGCGCCACGTAAGAGCAGCAACCGTGGTTGCCGTGGTAGCAGTCGCAGCAGAAGACGCGGCACTGCTGGTGACAGAGGAGGAACCGGAGTAGTCAGTGGGAGAAGGATCATCGCCGGTGATGTGACCCCACAGATCATGACTGGAGAGCGCGGCCTCGACGGTGAGGGACCAATCAGGTCAGTCGCTGACCGATGACAACTGAAAGGCGACCGCCTTTAGCGGTGGAGAAATCGCAACGACGGACGGTACGGCAGGAGAAGCCATGGAGAAGGCTCAACAGAGGGGCCGGGGGTGCTGAGGGAAGGGGTCTGAGGGTCGGAGGGGTGGAGAAAGGGGCCGGGGGGTGCTGGGGAGGTGTCGGGTGGGGTCGGGTGGGCTGGGAGGTGTCGGGTGGACTGTCGGGGCAGAGGGAAGGGGCGGAGGGGGCTGCCAGGGCAGAGGAAGGGGGCGGGGGGTGCTGGGGAGGTGTCGGGTGGGGTCGGGTGGGCTGTCGGGGCAGAGGAAGGGGGGCGAGGGGGGGGGGGGGCTGGGAGGTGTCGGGTGGGCTGCCGGAGCAGAGGAAGAGGCCGGAGGTGCTGCCAGAGCGGAGGAGAGGCCGGAGGTGCTGCCGTCGCGCGAGAAACCCTAGAGCTCTGATACCATGTTAGGAGATGACGGCTAGGGTTTGGAGAGGAATGCAATTCTCTTTATTGAGGGACTCAAGCCCATATACATGTACATGTATGACCATACAACCCGACCCGACTGTACATGTAAAACCGACCCATCTATATACATTAACATTCAATGTTGTTTATAATTTTTTTTTCATAATTTTCTAATATTTTTTTATTAATTTTTAATGCATCGTAAGTATTTTTTATTTTATAGTTAATGTTATTTTGGTTGTAAATACTTTAAGGGTCAAGAGTATAAAGTCATTTAGTTAGATTGTAATTTTGTTTTAACTGGACCAATCAGGCGGTCAGAGGACTGGGTGCTAAGGCAATGACTCAATAAGGTCCGAAGATTAAAACAGGGGGACGCAGTCAGCAGCTGCTATTTATATATATTTTTTATAATCCCGTGAACGTGATATCAACGGTCTTTATTTGCATGTGCAAACAAGGCACAACGGTCTTGAGGAAAAGTTCGCTCCACGGTGTCCATATCGAGAGTCGAGCAAGGAACCTCTCCGACATGGGAGGGAGAAAGTATACCACCAGGCCAAGAACCCAATGGTGTTAGATTGTAAAATGGATGAAGATGATAGATGAAAATATCACTACCTCTTTGATGAGCCTATGGAGTACTATGCTGGAGGGATGTTTTGGGGGAGCCGCGCGCGCCTTGAATGTCAAAAGCGGTGACCTGGTGGATTGAGCTGCTCTTACTAATGACAAACCCTGGTCTCCCCATCGCAGCTGAACCGTGACGGGCAGGTAGGTGCACGCCCATATATGCAGGTGGCTGCGAGAAATTGTGTTCGCCGCCGGCGAGCTGGCGGTGCGACTGAGGAGTCCTGGAATGATTGTTCCTGCATGGAATGGAGAAAAGCATTCAACCGTTCTGTCATGGTCTTCAACATGGACTACTGCGAAGTGACGTACCCATAGGACTTTTAAGACACGTGTCCTGAGCCATCATCTTCGACCCATTTATGGACGGACGGACGTAGTAGGCGCCGGGGAAGGATCATCTTTGTTTCGCTGTATAAATTAATGAAAAAAGGAAAGGATAAATTATAAAAACCTCCACTAACTATACACCAGATTTCATATTTGTCCCTCAACTTTTTTTTTAAACAATTTGATCTTTTAACTATGCTCCATCTGTATTTAGTCCTTCCAAGAACTATTATACCGAAAATAACCTTATAATAGTAAACATAAATTAAATATTTAAAACAATTTTAAGTCTTTTTAGAAATTGATAAGGGTATTTTTGAGCTAAAAGTTGAAGGAGGGGGCCAAATGTAGATCATAGTTCAGGGGCCAAATTGTTAAAAAAAATTTGAGGACAAATATGAAATGAGGTTTATCGTTCAGAGGAGGTTTTCGTAATTTGCCCGAAAATTCAACGAAAGGAGCACGTGATCGATTATATTAAACAAGAATGTTTTAAAGCCTTTGAATTTCATGCATTACCCTTACTACCTCGATCTACCTGTATATAAACAGCAGCAGAGCATAGTTAGTTCATCAGCTACGCCTCCCACCATTCTATTCTTCGATCGGGTTGGGTACGTGGTGTAATAAGAAGCTATCCTCTCTCTCTCTCTCTCTCTCTCTCTCTCTCTCTCTCTCTCTCTCTCTCTCTCTCTCTCTCTCTCTCTCTCTCCTCAACTAGAGCTGATGGCAGCTCATGTGCAAAAGTTTATGCGTTTCCTCTCCGAGGATTACTTCATGTCCGACGAATTCTTGGGCGCCTTCGTCCCCATCGTCGTCTACTGGGTCTACTCCGGCATCTACATGCTGCTGCTCGAGTCCCTGGAGAACTACCGGCTCCACCCCAGGGGATCCGAAGAGCTCAAGAACACCGTCTCCAAGACCCAAGTGGTCAAAGGGGTCCTCGTCCAGCAGACCGTCCAAACCCTGGTCGTCATCCTCATCTTCGCGCTGGCCGGAGGAGGAGGCAAGGGTGGGGCGGCGGCCATGGCCACCACGGCAGATGTAGTAGCTGCTCATCATCATCCCCTGCGGTCCCTCATCGTTGTGGCGAGCCAGTTCTTCGTGGCCATGGTGGTGATGGACACGTACCAATACTTCACCCACTGGTACCTGCACCAGAACAAGTTCCTGTACCGCCACATCCACGCGGTGCACCACCGGATCGTGGTGACCCACGCCTTCGGGGCCCTGTACGGTCACGCGTTCTGGGACGGGATCATCGACACGGTGGGGAGCGGCATCGCCTTCTACGTGTCGGGGATGTCGCAGCGGACGGCGGTGTTCTTCTTCGCGTTCAGCGTGATAAAGGTGATCGACGACCACTGCGGGATGTGGCTCCCCGGGAACCCGTTCCACCTGCTGTTCTGGAACAACAGCGCGTTCCAGGACTTCCACCACCAGCTGGCGGGCAGCAAATACAACTTCTCGCAGCCGTTCTTCATCTCGTGGGACAAGATCATGGGCACCTACATGCCTGTCACCGTCGAGAAGCGAAAGGAAGGACCAGGGTTTGTCATCTTGAGTGACAAGGATCTTCATAAGGACACCTAGGAGATGATCAGACGGACCAGCTTGCATGCGTGGATTTATTTATGTTTATTTAGGTGGGGTTTTTTCCTCTATAAAAGAGTTTCTGAAATAAGGGCAGAGATGTATATGGCTCATAAAAAACCATACATGTACACGTGGATTAATTTATTTAGTTGCTTATTTGAAAAAAAGTACTTCTACAATAAGCTATTTTTATGTTATTTATTGGGCTTTTCTGCAAATCAACCACTACAACTGATTTTTCCAGCGACGACCATGGCAGTCCATCGAAAAACTTATTGTAGCGAATCCGACAGCTAGGGCTGCTCGCCACGAATACAAGAGCTTATCCGACGGCCTAGCCACCTAATCTGGTAAGAGGAAAACCCCTCGAACACTCGTCGCATCAGGGCGGGCCGGGCCTCCAACCACAAAACCCGGCCGGGTTTTTAATCCAGCAGTCAGGCTGCTGAAGAAGAAAACCCCCGATCTCCCGTTGCTTCTATTCCGACGGTCAGGGTGGCTCGCCGCAAAAACCAGGATAATCCGACGTCCTGGCTGCCGATGAAGAGGAAACCCTCATCTGCCGTGTTTATTCATTCCCGGGTTTTTAACCATAGATATATTTGTGGACGATAATCATAACAAGCGATAACTAGCTGGAATAACACTAGTGCCGCGCATTGGCCGGCCACGTACCGTCCCAATTGTAGATCACTGAAACCGTAGAAGATTCGAACTCCCCGAGAACCAAGTATTTGTAAAGGTAGGTATCAATATTTGGGGAACTTGATCATGTCATTTTAAGCAAACCATAAATATGATCATTCTTGTTGGGGTTCCATCCCCATGGAGGAGACCCAAATGGGAGGGGAGCACAACTCCCACCCAACAATACTTGCAGCCGAGTCGCCCCGGCGAAATTCGACTTGCCCTGGCAAATTCCTTAGCCACAAACGAACTGAAATTCAGCAAATCCGCCCGGGTGAAATAGGGTCGGATCTGTTTTTTTGAGTTTTTCTGCAAACCCGTTTGGGCTGTTTTGAGGCACTTTGAAGGGGCTTTTGGTGTGTGGCTTGTGTTAGCTTTGAGAGAACTTGAGAGAAAGAGCTTTCTTCTATAAGGGAGGAGATTTTCTTTGGGATCGATTTTCGGCGGATAGATCGGATCTAAACTTGCAAGGAGGTATGTTCCTTGTGGCTTGCTCGGGTCTCTACTTGTTGAGCTCTAGAAGGAAGGAAAAGGTGTAGATCTAGAAAGAGGGAGAAGAATTAATAAGTCGGGTTGTACCCTCATCTTGCTTGCCGCCTTTGATAGTGGTCCTCTCCCGAGCATTTGCTCAAAGTGGTTTTTTCCGCAAGGGTTTTCACTTAAATTTTTGAGTCGTCTTCTATGCCTATGATTTTTTATCTTGCATTTGTGAGTGTGTTGTTGCTTGTTCATCTTGTAATCATCTCAAGGAAAAGAGATTGTCGATTCCGTGATAGAGCCGGATTAATTCACCATCAATTCTGTCCTTAATGGTTGGACTGAATTTAAGAACTATAGATTTTGAAACATGCTCAAGACATAGAAATGCACTTAGATTTGGCATTCAAAACTTATAAAACTAAAATTAGATACATGCTTTCTTCTAATCTGAAGAAGGTCAAACCCCAATTTTTTGTTTTTTGTTTTATTCATCAAAGAGGGTCACAAAAGGACCTATGGAAGCTCAGGCGTCACAAACCGGCGCTACATATACATCACGGCCCACTGGCCAAACCCTATATACAATTGGTCTAAATCCCAAGTCTCTTCGCGTAAATGTTTAATTCGGTTTCATATTCTGCTTCAGCGGGTGGAGCAGCTTCACCTTTAGCTGCAGAGATACCTAACCCTTAAGTTGTTTGGGATGCAATAGATGTTGGTGGCGAGGCATTTTGAGGTGAGGGAGGTGCATCAGGAAATGGAAATGGTGAGCAAGCAGAGAAAGCAGAGCTAAAGTCTTGGCCATCTTTTTGACCCATCACAGCCTTGAAATCTTGTTGTATTGTGTATCTCTGAAAAAAGTAATTCATAATTAATGTTAAGAGAACCACAAGGGATTTTGGTTGAATATTAGAATTTATGGTGGTATTTGTTTAGAATACCGTTTTCACATTTAGTTGTGACAAGTGATACTAGGGCTTCCTTAGCAGCATTTGGCCGTGTGAGTGTGTGTGTGTGTGTGTGTGTGTGTGTGTGTGTGGAGAGTGAGAGAGAGAGAGAGAGAGAGAGAGAGAGAGAAATAAAAATAATGAAGTCGTTAAATATAAGACTACGCTAGTAGTTCAAGGTTTCTCGCAAAGACCAGGGATAGATTATGAAGAAACATATTATGCGGTGATGGATATGGTTATATTCAGATACCTCATAAGTTTTGTAGTCTTGGATAAGCTAGCGATGAGGTTAATGGATATGGTTACAACATATCTATAAGGGAACCTAGATACAGATATTTATATAAAAATCCTAAAATGACTCAAAGTGCTAGAAGCACAAAATAGAAATACACATTTCATAAAACTATAGAAGAACATTGTACGGGTTGAATTAATCTGAGAGGATCGATGTGGTACAATCAGCTCAGAGAATATCTATCTGGGGAGGGCTATGATAACAATCTCATGTATCCTTACATCATCATTAAAAGAACAGAAAATGGTTTTATGATCGTTATAGTTTATATTGATGATATAAACCTGATTGGGACTCTAGAAGAGCTCAAAAACATCTATGAATATCAAAAAAGATATTTTGAAATGAAGGATCTTGGTAAAATGAGGTTTTGCCTTTGCTTGTAAATTGAATGTTGTTCTAGTGATATTCTTATGCATCAATCTTTATACACTGAGAATATTCTTAGAAAATTCAATATAGATAAATGTCACCCACTCAATACATCGATAGTAGCAAGAGCACTTGATATACACAAAGATCCATTCAAACCTAGAGATGATAATGAATGTTTGCTTAGTTCTAATAAGCTATATTTAAGTATTACATAAGCTTTGTTATACTTAGCACAACATACTAAGCTTGATATTTCATTCTCAATTAACCTACTTACTAGATATAGTTTTGAACCTACACTTAGGCATTGGAATGGAATAAAACAAATATTTAGATATCTTCGTGGAACTACATATATGAATTTATTTTATACTTGTGGTAGACCTTGTTTAGTTTGTTATGTATTTTTGAATAACCATGCTGTTATTTTCTGGAGATCGACAAAGTAAACATTGGTAGCTACTTCCTCTAACCATGTAAAAATCTTAGCACTACATGAAGCAAGCAGGGAATGTGTCTGGTTAAGATCGCTCATCTAATACATCAAAAGCAATTATACATTGGAGACTACTACAGAGAAACCGATAGTAATTCATGAAGACAATGCGGCTTGTGTGACACAAATCCGCTCAGGATTCATCAAAGGGGACCGGATCAAGCATATCTCATCAAAATTCTTATCACCTATAATCTCTAGAAGAAGAAGAAGCCAGATCGAAGATAAGAAAGTCTGATCAAGCGATAATCTAGCGGATCTATTAACCAAAGCCTTGTCGAAGTCTACTTTCCAAAAATTCATCTATAGAATCGAACTTCGGCGACTCAATAGTATGACAAATTGATATAAATAGGAAAATATATAATCAGGGGAAGAGATGTAATAATGATTGTAAAGTTGTTATTAGGGGGAGGGTATCCTGAAGATGCAGCTTATGCGCGCTATACTTTTTTTTTTTCCTTTTATAAGATTTTTCTCATAGGGTTCTTCCCATTAAAGGTTTTAATGAGGTAGCATTATGAGCACCCACCATAGTTCCTAAATCGTTCCTAAAGAATTGATCGAGGTTGTACACTTTTTTTATTAATAGGATTTTTTCCACATGATTTTTTCCATCAAAGGTTTTAATGAGACAACTCTTAAAGAATGGTGGTCATCCAAGGGGGAGTATTGTGAAGCAGATTAACCATTTCATTGGATATGAATGTCTATGAGAGATAGAGCTTCATCTCTCTCTCTCTCTCTCTCTCTCTCTCTCTCTCTCTCTCTCTCCTATATCTGTTTGTTTCTATATATAGAGAATCCATGAATGAGATGTGTACAATTTATTCAAAACAACTTCTTCGATAAGCTATTTTTTTATTTATTGTGTTTATTTGCAAATCAAGCACTACATTGTCATTCTAAGGCTATCCTAGCTGTTTGCTAACTGTGAGTTGCATCATGTGAGAAGAGACTACAACCAGGCAACGAACTTCTTAGCTTCTCATGCTCTACATTGTCATTTTGATTTTATAATTTTTACACCCATAATTGTCTTTTCTCTCTTTGAAAAGATTCTATGTAAAGATTTTGAAGATCATTAATGAGAATGAATCCTACCGACTCACTGCTCTCCCTCCTCTCTATCTAGATCTACTGCCTCTGGACAACCCGTTGGGATTGGTACCCAGTATCTGGATAAAGAGTGGCGGAGGGTAGTGGTTTGGATGGTATTTTGATTGCAAAAAAAAAAGCACTACAATCTAGTCTAATCATTGCAAAAGATTTTACCTAAATCGACACAATAATCGGGCCAATCGACCATTCATGTCAGCCACCGAATTTTGAGTTTTTTCCAATGACCATGGTAGTCCGTCAAATAATTGCAACTAATCCGACAACCATGGCCGCTCGATGTGAATACAAGAGCTCATCCGGTGGCCTAGCCACCGAATCAGGTAAACCTCCCGAACTACCATTGCTAATCCAACGGTTAGGCCGGCCCGCCACATAACAGGCCGAGATTTAATCCAGACGCCTGGCTGATCAATAAGAAACCCCCCGATCTTTCATTGCACATAGTCCGACAATTAGGGCGTCCAACCATAAAAACATGGCTAATCCGATGACCTGTCCACCAAAGAAAAAACCCTCATCTGTCATCGCCTCTACTTAGACGATCAGGGCAGCCCACCGCAAATACCAAGCTAATCTGGTACGCAACCGGCGTTTTAACCATTAAATACGATGGCCTACTGAATTTGCTCATTACTTGGTTTTTAACCATAAATATATTAATGGGTGATAATGATAACAAACAATAACTAGCTGCGATGATGCTAGTGCTACATGGCACCCATCGATCAGCTACCATCCTAACTGTAGGTCACTGAAGTCGTAGAAGATAGATTCAAACTCCCAAAAAACAAATTAAATATTTCTAAGGGTACGTATAAATATTTGTATGATTTAGGCGCCGTAAGTATAAATAATCCTTAAAATTCTAAGTAATATTGAAAAAACTCTAAAATTTTGTCGATTTTGCTCCAAATCTTCTCCGAGTTTGTCCGTGTTGAACCACAGAGGTACGAGGGAGTACTATTAGGATTGATATGTCCTACATTCCAATTTTAACAATCTAGACATATGTTTAGCATGCATTTTATAAACTCACAAACACTCGCACACGAGATGTGTAAATCCACTAGTCCACTAGAGTGGTTTAGGTAACTCAGGTATGTATTCTAAAACCACATGTTGGTGATATGAGTTCACCGTACACACCTAAGTAGGTTCGTAGTCAATGACTGGAATAGACAACCATTATGATAAACACTGTGGGGGGAAATTTCCGAGCCGCCTTGATCGGGAACCCCGCCCCACAGCCTTGATTGAATGTTGATGGTTTGTAGAGTTAGAGAGTTGGGAGAGTAGATAGAGAGAGTAGAGAGTGATGACACAAGGATTGGTGACGGAGTTCAGTCTTACGACCTACGTCTCCGGACGAGAGGTGCCACCTGATCTTCACTATAATTTGAGTAAATGAGGGTTGAGCGTTCTCTCGACAGGCCGAGAGAAGCTTCTTACAATGTGTTTGCACAGAGCAATTAGAAGAGTTCAAGAGGAAGAATGGAGGGCTCTGGCTCTGGATCTGGAATCCCTCTTCCTCTGATCGAATGACCAACCCCCCCTCCTGGATGCCTTGGGGGTCCTTTTATAGCGTTGGCACGTGCCCGATATGGCAGTGATGATGTGGCGCTGATGACGTGGCACTGGTTCTGGGCCTCCTTGCTGGGCCCTTATTGGGCCGTTGTTCGGGCCCAATAAGGGGGAGGGCTTGATCTGCGAGCCCCGTAGAGTGGGCCCATGAACCCGGGCGGGCTTACCCACTTGGGCCGTTGCGCGGGCCCATGCCGCTCTGATCCGATCCGGTACAATTTTTGCACCCACAAACACCACAATACCCAAAGCTTATTGATAAAGAGAAGTGATCTATGTCAACCACTGAAATGTTTATTACGAGTAAAAAGTGTTGGTGCACTTGAATGCACTGAACAAAATTAGGAGAATATCTTGGTCATTAATAATTTCACCCAGAACAATGGTACCTCTACTACTAGTTGACTTAACCCTAAATCCTAGGATGTGATATGAACCATTGGTTTGGTGTTCATCACTTTGATCAACTAAACAGTGTGATCTATCGTAGACCTAAATCTTGGTAGATTGAGTGGTTTGCATTGATCATTAGGGAACACATGCAGTTCAAGGAATCCATTATTCCCCGATAGGAAGCTAGGAGTCCTCTTGAGTGACTCATGAAGGGTTGATCGCTAAGTCCGGGACCGGACCGAATCAATATAAGGATGGTGATCATGAAGGAATGAGATGTCAAGACTTTAGTAGGTGAGCTGAGCATTGTGTGGGTGCAAATTTTGACCAAGTGCTTCACACACCGTGGGACTCACCAGCCCTGCCTGGGGGGCCCACAGAGGCTACTACGGGGCCCACCAGCCCTGCCTAGGGGGCCCACAGAGGCTACTACGGGGCCCACCAGACCTGCCTGGGGGCCCACAGAGGCTACTACGAAGCCCACCAGCCCTGCCTGGGGGGGCCCACGGAGGCTACTACGGGGCCCACCAGCCCTGCCTGGGGGGCCCACGGAGGCTACTACGGGGCCCACCAGCCCTGCCTGGGGGGCTCACGGAGGCTACTAGGGGGCCCACGGAGGCTACTACGGGGCCCACCAGCCCTACATTGGGGGCCCACGAAGACTACTACGAGGCCCACCAGCCCTGTCTAGCGAGTCCCCGGATACAACGGCGGGACCCACCAGCCCTACCTGGGAAATCCCCGGATACGAAGGCAAAAACCGCCATTTGCCCCGAATTTCCTCCCAGAGTTGTTCTATAAATAGTAGAACCTTCAAATGTAAAATGATCGATTTCTGAAATCCAGAACCAGAATCCAAAAACCCAGAGCTCTGACTTCGATATTCCATCTCCTTCGATCTTCTTTACGAAGAGAGATCGGTGACACTCGGTCTGTCGAGGTCACTTCGAGTAAAGCGTTAATGAATTCGGGTTGCACCCTATAGTAAGGAGACGTAGGCTTCGGCTGAACTCGGAGATCACACCTAGTGTCAACCTCTTTTCTGTTTGCATATCTAAAAGTATTAACTTAGTCACCAAGGCATCGACCTTCGAATCTACTTTCCAATCAACAGATTGATCAAGGACCTTCAACTCAACTTCAATTGACTAGTTGGGCGGAGTCTTCGGATCGGCACGAAAATCATCCCCCACACATTGGACGACAGAAAGGATGTCCCTGCTTGTATTCAGGGATACCAGTACAACATAATAGGGCAAAGGGCACTCTCATAATTACTTAGAAACCTTAGAGTGCAACTATGACTTAGTAGCGGTTGTAACCATAGTTAGCTGAAAATAGTATAACTATATATCCATGTGGAGCAAGGTTATTGAGGTCTCGATGATTAACCTAACACCTAGCCACTTCTGATAAATCGATCTGAACCCAATCCTAGTGCGAATAAGGTTACTAGCTCACTACGTACATCGTTTTTAAACTTATCATTTTTATAAACCGACGGTCTCAGATCGTAGTACTTCAGCAACGGGTTTAGACCGTCACTAATGCACGTGGTTGTATACGACGGTCTTTTACATAAATGACGGTTGTAGACCGTCATATACATGTGCATATTTTTTTTAAAAAAAAAGCTAGACCTCGGATAAACGATGATATATGACCGTCGTTTATCTGTATTGTTTTTTTTTTTTTTAAGTTCACACCTAGCAGCAAGCACATGCTTACAATAATTAATGTAGATGTCATTTGTAAGTACTGACAAGATTGGTGCGTGTTTCTGTAAGTACTGTTGGGGGAAGATGAAGGATTAGCAAACAAATCAAAGATAAAGAATAAAATTTATGTTGCAATAGTATTCTTACTAGAACAAATTACCTTATACAACCACTTTAAACTTGAGATGAGACCAATTGGAATTGATACACCACACTATGAATGTATTTAATTAAGAAACATTGGAAAGACCAAAAATCTCTTCTAGAAATTCAAAGGTCAAACTTTGGATTTTAACATTAAACTTCAAAACATCCTCTTAATTTGATAAATCATGAATTCACAAGTATCTTCTTGAATTTGATAAACTTCTTTGTTGCCTCAGGCTTAGTGAAGATGTCTGTGAGCTGGTCTTCAGTCTTGCAAAAGTTGAGTTATATCTGCCATTCAGCTAAATTTATGAAAAACAAAGTACAAATGAAAAAAAAAAAAAAAAAACAGTGATCAGAACTAGCTATGGAGGGTGCTGACTAAACTACTTCAACAACATATACAGGATGTGCATTAAAACTCTAAAAACCAAAATGAACAGAATTCACACAAGTCTCACCAAAACATAGATGGAAGTTTCAAAGAAGGAGATATGAAAGCATAAGGTTACAAAATATATGACTTGAAAAGTTAATAAAGAACTTAAATCTATTTCGTACGAACATGAGTGAATAAAGGATAATAAAAATTCCCCAAAAATATTCTGTTAATTACGATATTGTCAACACGGAAAGCATATGATACAATAATTTTACTCTTTTACAACTTTCCAACTCGCTTGCAGACTGCTTCTTTATTATGATTTTACACTCTGCAATATTGAGTGGAATGTAGAAACCACAATTTTATCACATGATAATCTTTAAATGATATTATGCATGGTTTGAAGTATCAGCCAAAACCTATACGTTTGTCGTTTCGGATCGGTTTTGGTGGGAACACCTCAAAACTAAGGTCTAGTGTTGGATCGACTTAGACCGGTTGGTCTCAACTTGTTTTGCCCAAAACCAAAGTGTTTCGGATAATTTCAACCGAAGCTAACCAAAATGGTTTCTTAGGGGGAGGGTAGATTTGGTATTTATTTTGGTAATTTGTTCGTGCCAACTTTTGTTAATCTTAAAAGTTTTATGGAAATATCTTTGTATGAGGACCAAAAGTTCAATCATACACAACTCCACACTAAATCATTCTTTATCATATCTCTATTTATCTGAAATTTTAAGTTAAATGGATTATCCTTTCCTAAAATTCTTTGGGGATTAGTCATGAGCCTAAATTCCTTAAAATGTGGACTCTAGACACGGAGAGATTATATCCTCAGAGTTTCTGTGTAATGATTTTTATGCAAGGCAGATCCATGATATCTTTGAGTAGGGATTGGCCGCCAAACTTAAGTTGTGATAATTTTAGATGCCAAAATGGTGTAGAAGCATATGTTATAAATTAGGGTAAATTACTCTTTACCTCCCTAAAGTTTAGCCCTAAATCACTAAACCCCCCTGAAAAAAAAAAATTGTTCCAAATCGGTCCCTATAGTTTTAAATGTTAGCACAAAACCCCCTTTTTTCAACAACTTAAGTTCATCTTTTGGTAATTTTTATCTAATCAAAATTGAGTTGAAGGCGGGCAAAATATAGTTTATTAGCTATATGAGGGTTAAGTGATTTTGGGCTAAACTTCAGGGGGGTAAAGTGTAATATATCAGATAAATTAATGGATGAACTCATATCTTCTCTGACACTACTTCCATTAGATCTTAGCTGAGTTAGCTACAGGCTGATTTGTGGGGCTTAGCATATATTTCAGTCACTAATGGATCTTGTGTTTTGATTTATGATATATGAGGTATGGTTCTAACTTGGTTAAGAAATTTGACGGCTTGGTTCTGTTCGTTTTTGGATCATATAAGAACCGAACCGACTTGGGTTGGTTCTGTCATCCTAAACCAAAGTCGAATCAACCTTGCATACACCCAAAACGAACCCATCCATACTAAGGTCAGGTTGGTTCATTTCCCTTTATAGTTGTCATGCAAAGTTCTGGATTAGTAGGCAATACAATTATGTCTTATAACTTATATGTTGGTTTTTTTATGGCTATTTACAAGAGAGTTATTGAACTAGGTGGACCATGTTGGTTGTCACAGTTCTAGTCAGACCGGACTACTCAACTAGGAGACCTGACGGCCGGTTTGGTGGTGAACCTACCCTCATTCTCATGTGCACCTACTAACTAATGGATTCTCTGATGGGTTGCGTCTACCAGTTGGGTACATCTATTATAAATAGATATGCATGGGGTGGAGTCCCCATTCGCACGTCATTAGAGCCGCCGATGTGAATCCAGAGGGATTCAGGAGAACCCATCGAATCCGCGGAAGACGGCAACGTGTGGAAGATCTTCATCCAGTATTACAAAGGATCTCTAGATCTCTCTTCTTCACATGAAGGTATGTTTTTCATCCATGGTGACAGTCTATCGATCTGGGGTGTTCTTGCGTAAAAACCCTAACAATTTGTATCAGAGCGAGATTTAGACCTTGTTCGTCGTTTTTTAGATGATGATCCCTTGTTGCTACTTTGATTCCAGCGAGAGCTCATCTCGTCAATGCTTTCCATCGATAGTTTCTTAATCGGAGACTTGTATTGGGGTTTCTAGTTCCCGTTTCTTGATTCCAATAAGATTGAACTCATCAATATTTTCGGTGATGCTTTCATCAATGATTCTTGATTGTTTTTTTTTTTTTTTTTCGTTTTTCATATTGTCACCGGCTTTGGGATTTTTATCCCAAACGGAAGCTCGAGCATTGCCCCCCACCATCGGCAGGATCTGTGAGTCAAAGCAGCCGCGGCAGATGCGACAGCAAGTGACGGTGCCTACGGGCTCTGGGCGACACATGGAAGCGGCAGCTAGCGACGACCTGCACACGCAGCAGCAACGTCCGGCTGCAAGTTGCGCTAGCGACGACTCCGGCGACGGGCTTTGCGTGCGACAATGGGCGGCGGTCGGCTGTGTCGGCGAGCACGAATAGTGGTGGACACACAAGGTGGCGGCGGCGTGTACTCGTGGGAAGGCGATAGTTTCGATCAAGATTAGGGTTTCCTGATACATCGGACTGATTCAATAGGAAGAGATGCACGTAAATTGTTTTTTCAACAATTTTTTAAAAACGGATTAATAAGTATTTTATTTGGAAAGAATGAACCCAAAACATTTAATTTATTAACAGCGGACTTATATGACAATTCAATTGCCGTATAGGTAGTTTAATTGATGTATATCCCGTTATACAGCAGTTTAACTGTCGTATAGCCTTATACGACAGTTTGACTGTAGTATAACCTTATACGATAGTTTGACTGTCATAGAAAGACCAATGACTATTTATATGGCAGTCTGACTGCCGTATAAAGACACCAACGGCTAGTCTTGATTTTATACGGCAGTAGGACTGCCATAGAAAGGCTAACGGCGGAAAGTAAACGGCTATTTTTTTTCTTATATGGCAGTTGAACTGCTGTATAAATCCGTTACTGCTAAATTAAAAGTTTTGGGTCCGTTTCTTCCAAATAAATTATTTTTAATCCATTTTTAAAAAATTGCTGTTTTTTTTTGGGTTTAATTGAGCGATTACTATCAAACCCAACCCGATTAGCTACTTTAGTGGCAGACCCGTTAACCACTTGATGGTTAAACCCGATTGCATTTTGACCCGGTTTTATGACTCTTGGACCTGACTGAGACTAGACCCAACCCGAGCCCTATCCCAGACTCGTCTATCAATTAAGTCATAGACCCAGCCTAGTTTAAGGAAGTTCAAGACTCGGCCTGAGCCCTGGCTCAAACAGACTCGATCTGGACCCTCCCAGGTCTAATCAGCAGTGCCCTATTTGAATTAGGACCGTTGGTTTTAAAACATGATTATGGGTCCAATCTGATCAATACATATATAGATCTTGGATATTTGAGTCATTCCGTACACATCGGTACGATCAGATTTTGTAAATCTAAATTGTTTTGCAACTTGCTACGTATATGATATAAATAGCAATATTTTAATATTTCTATATGTTATCCTAATGCCATTTTTAATTGTATTTACATGTGCTTATTCATCATGCTGCAATTCTTTTCATTTGCCTTAATGATGTTAAATATGATTGTTTCCTTGCTAGTAGGCACATACATATTATATGCAGTTGATGACTGTCATTGAACCCTATAGAGGTAGATATTGGCATTAATTGCACATATTAGGCCTTTCATGAGGTTTAGAGAGACCAAGTAATCACCATCTGAGACTCACTTTCGAAATGAGTTAGATTTTCCCAAAGGTAGGCGACTCATGGAAATTATAGGTTATCGGATTGGAGGGCTTCCACTAGGGTCATTAGGCATCTCATTGTACTAGAGTTTAATCCTGCCCAAAGGTATTTTAGACTATTGAGGGCATTAGGATGAGCAAAATAGTTGTCTGTGATTGGAGAAAATAGGATAACCCTTCTGTCCAAATGTATTGGATAGTGTCTGACTCAACCCGATTACAGCCGACTAGTTGTGCATGTTTGTATACGTGATTTGGAAAACTAAATAACATTAAGGGCTCTGGCCAAAGCTGAGTCTTGATGGTGTGAGGGAGTTGTCCTAGAAGAGAACTTTGCATATGAAGTCCTTTTCGGTTGATTTGAATTATAACCTCTAGTTCATGTCAACATATATGTGTAAATAATATTGTATTGTCACTGATTTGTAATCCACTTTTAAGAGATGGATTCATTAGCTATTTTAAAGATCGAATCTAGCTAGGATTGAGCGGCTCTAATTATTCATCTTGGAAGGTGAATATTGAGATATTGCTTGGATGTATGGATTATGACTTTGTGCTTATGGAGTCAAAGCCGACAAAACTTACAGATGCTTCTGTTGAGGCCCGGAAGACTCACGTTGTTAAGTGGGAGAAAACGAACCATCTTTCTATGATGATGATAAAGATCACTGTTAGCGAAGAGCTTTGAGGTGACATTGCCAAGACTAAGATTGCAGCAGAGTTGATGGCATTACTGAAGATCATGAATCTAATAATATGCTTCAATCATGTATCTAAAGTATAACGGCAATGACAGCATTCGTGAGCATATTCTTAAGCTCATAAAGCTGGTCATAAGCATCAAAGAACAGGGCCTTTAGTTTGAGAAGGAGCTTCTGGTTTATATTGATGTAATCTCTCTCCCAAAGTCTTTTAATACCTTCCAGGTGAACATTAATGCTTAGGAGATCAAGTGAGATCTCAATCAGCTTATCACCATATGTGTCACTGAGGAAGAAAGACTGAAGAAAGGGAATGAGTCTGCTAATTTGGGTATTGGTGGTTCCAATAAAAAGCCATTTAAGCCAAAAGCTTTAGCAACAGAAGCAGACATTTAAGCAAAAAAAAAGTTCAAAAAGCAGTTTCAAGTCAAAGCCAAGCAGATGGCCAAAGGCGAGAAACCACAGGCCTCTGGATATTGGCATTGTGGGAAGCCAGAGCATATGATGAAAGACTACAGGGTCAAGTAGAATACTGAGGCACAGACTTCTGGAGATACGGTTTTAGTCTGTTGTGTGTCTAATGTTATAGATATACTGTCAGATTCTTGGTGGGTCAATTCAGGAGCTTCTGCTCATGTGTCCCTTACTTTGCAGGGGCTCAGGAGCAGAAGAAGACTCAGGCCGGAGGATAGACTTTTCCTCAGCAATGATGACACGATGAGGGTGGATGCGGCTTGCAGCTACGACTTGGTGCTGGATTCAGGTCAAATTCTGGTGTTGGATGATGTTTTCTATATTCCGACCTTTAGACGAAATTTTCTTTCTATCAATAGATTATCATACTCTGGATATTTATTTGCTTTTAGTAAGAACAGTCTAGTTATTTCTCTGGATGGTATGACTATTGACAGTGGTTTTTTAGTGGATGATTTATTCAAATTATCTCTGTATTCTACTTCTGTCTCTTGTTTATATGAGCCACTAGATAATATTGTATCCAAGTCAAAGCTTTCCTTTCTAGCAGAGGATTCTGATATGCTTTGGCACAAGTGACTAGGCCATATCTCTAGGAAGAGAATAGAGGTCTTGGTAAAAGATGGGATTCTACCTAGTCTGAACTTTTCAGGCATTGCTACTTGCGTGGACTGCCTTAGAAGGAACATGACTAAACAGAGAAAACTCACAGTTCCAGAGCTTCAGAGCTCTTAGAGTTGATCCACACAGATATTTGTGATCCATTCCTAGTCAAAGCTCATGGTAGTCAGAGTTATTTCATCACGTTTATTGATGACTTTTTCAGATATACCTATGTGTATCTTCTACACCACAAGTCAGAGGCTTTGGAGGTCTTCTAAATATACCAGTTGGAGGTGGAGAAACAACTTGATAAGAAGATTAAGATTGTTCACTCAGATCATGGAGAAAAATATTTTAGAATAATGAACCATGATGGTGTGAATCATAGTCTTTTCTTTGAGTATATAAGGCAGCAAGGGATTGTTACCAAGTATACCACACCTGGAACTCCTAAGCAGAACGGTACAGAGATAAAGAACATGGACTTATAGGAGGCTATTCATAGTATGATGAGTCATTCTTCTCTTCTAAAGAGTTTTTGGGGAGAAACCTTAAAGACTACGGTTTATATTTTGAATCATGTGCTTTAGAAAGCTGACCCATAAATCCCTTACAAGAGATGGAGTGGTTCAACGCCTAGCCTCCATCATTTGCATGTTTGGGGTTGACCAGCAGAGGCTAAACTCTATAATTCATTAATAAAGAAGCTTGATTTTCACATAGTTTGACATTTCTTTATTGGCTATCCTGAGATATCGAAGGGTTTTCGGTTCCACTATCCTTCCAGACTATTGGAGATAATGGAGATCAATAAGAACAAATTTCTAGAGTACGCAGAATTCAGTAAGAGCCAACAAACAGTTGATAATCTTTTTAAAAAGAACTCTTTAGAAGTTATTGTGCCAGCATCGTTTTTCTAGTTGTTCAGCCATATGTTATAGCAGATATGGTACCAGTACCTGCTTAGACAATGGCAAAGGTTGACCCACTGTCAGTTCAGGCTGTACTGGTTCCAGATACTATGACGGAGCCAGTCTAGCCCAAAAGGTCAGATCACCAGCATAGGTCAGCTATCCCAGACTATTATGAGGTCTATTTTTAGAAGATTCAGAGTGAGCGATCTGATATTACTGACCTACTTCCTTCCGTGAATTTGTGGGTTGCAATGAATCTTGACAGTGGCAGGAGGCCATGAGAGAGGAGTTGCAATCTATGAAGAATAATCATGTTTGGGATCTCATTGAGATACCAGAAAATTAGAAGGCAATGGAGTGCAAGTGGATCTTTAACACCAAGATAGATGCTGAAGGTAAGATCGAGAGATTCAAGGCGATACTAGTGGCTAGGTTTCAGGCAGAATGAGAGTATTGACTTTGTCAAGACTTACTCTCTGATTTCTACCAAGGACTCCATGAGAGTGATTATGGTCATTGTAGCCCACCACAACCTGAAGTTGCACCAGATAGATATTAAAATAGTATTTCTAAATGGTGATCTAATAGAGGATATTTACATATCACAGTTAAAGGGATTTGCAGTCAGTGGGAGCGAGTAGTTGGTTTGTCAATTAAGGAAGTCCATTTATGGGCTGAAGTAGACTTCCAGGCAGTGGTACTTTAAGTTTGATCAGGTTGCCACAGATTATGGTTTCCAAGAGAATATGGATGACTAATGCATATATCTGAAAGCCAATGGGAGCATGTTTGTCATACTCGTCCTCTATGTTGATGATATTCTTTTGGCGAACAATGACATTTACATGCACCATGATGCCAAGAACTTTTTGTCCAAAAAATTTGATATCAAGGACATAGGTCAGGCAAACTATGTCCTCGAAATCAAGATTCGCAGATACATATCTAGCAGCATGGATCTAGGACTCTCACAGACAGGTTGTATTGAGAAGGTCCTGAAGAGGTTCAAGATGGATATGTATGCTACAGGTGAGGATCCAGTACTAAACGAAGATGTATTTTCCTAGGATCAGTGTCATAAGAATCAGACTAAGAGAAACCAAGTGGATACAGATAAGTATGCTTCCATTATAGAGAGCATCATATATGATGTGACTTGTATTCGACCAGATATCAATTTTGCTGTTGGGATATTAGGTTGTTATGTGCAGGATCTGAGTGTAGCTCATATGCATGCAGCTAAGAAAGTTTTGAGGTATCTCCAGCGCACCAAAGAGTTCAAACTTACCTACAGGCAGGGCTGTGAGCTTCAGGTGGTTGGTTACACCGATTCAAACTTTGCAGGCTATACAGACACACTGCAATCCACTTCGGGATATGTTTTTCTGATATCAAAATGAGTTATTTCATGGAAAAGCTCCAAGAAGTCAATTGTGATTGACTCTACTATTCATGCAGAGTATGTTGGTTGCTATGAGGCTACCAAACACGCGCTCTTTGGTTGAAAAACTATATTGGAGGTTTAGGTGTTGTAGATTCAATCCAAAGGCCTTTACTAATTTCCATGACAATAAGGTTGTTTGTCAGCATGTCAAGAATAAAAAGGTTACCAGACGCAACAAACACTTGAATATCAAGTACATTCTTATTTACGAGAAAATCAAAAGGGAGGTGTGGATATCCTGCATATTCGTACAAATCAGATAGTTGCAGACCCTCTCACCAAGGGACTTACACCAAAGGTTTTTCAGAACCATATGACTTTCATGGGCTTGATGGAGTCCATGAATCATAGTAAAGAGTAACATTTGTGATTTTAGTATTAGGGACGGTTTTCTCATTTTAAAAAAATAAAAGTCAACGGAGGGACTTAGTCTAAAAGTATATCTTTCAAGAGGGGCCTACTGCAAAGCCATCTTATCGTCTGTCATATACACTAAACCGATCTATTGTCAGGGACCTTTCACTAAGTCCCCCTTCTTTGTTTTTTCTTTTTTAAGAGGACAACTGTCCTGGTTAGAGCGATGCATACAAGTGCTTCTCCTCCAAAAAAACCACGGTTCAAAGCCCACCAACCGTAGGAGTGTAATGTTTTTCTCCTCGTCAAAGACTGGGCCTTGTTTTTGCCCACGGGAAGGGATGGATCCAAGGGGGGGCGTGTGGTGGCGATCGCCCCCCTAGATTCAAAAGAGAACCCCTTATTATAGTAGTATTAGCTAGGATTATTTAAAATTTATGTAAGTTCACCCCCCTGAATTTTTAACAAAATATAAGACCCCCCCCCCCCCCCAAGTTCGATTCCTGAATCCGTCCCTGCCCACAAGTGCATGTCCAACAACACACTATTTATACACCACTCGACACCAGACATACCCGAGATTCGAACCTATGACCTCCCAAGAGGAAAACAACGGATTAACTACTGGGATACAACAACAAATAATGAACACAAGCACTCTTATTACCATAACCATAACCATAAAGCCATGTCCCATCTACTTGGGGTCGGCTTTATGCCATTCATTGCTGTTTAGGGCAGTATCTCTTGTCAATGAAACAAGCATTCTTATTATAGGATCTAACCCCTCTCATCACTTGAGAGTGCATATAAACCTCTCACAAGCTGGCCACAGCCATGCCCATCTCCTTTCTTTTCTCAATCTATGTCGAGAGAGACAGCAACACTTGTCTTGGGGGCTTTGCAGGGCGCCTCGCGTGCTGGACCGTCATGTTATCGACGAGTAGCACATCGCCTTTTTGCCAGTTAACATCGACGCCGTTCTCCTCCAAGATCTTCTCGTACGTGTCAACAGCTTCTTGTGGGATCGGGCTCCCATCGCCGAAGCGGATGTATGCAACCCGATCGGTGGTCGAGTAGCCGAGCATTGAGTTGAACCAGATCCTCTTTCCCGCGATTTCTCTTATCGGGTTCATCGGCCCATGTATGATATCTGCAGACCCATCAGTGTTGAACTTGACCGAGTTGCATGCTAGGTTCTCCTTTGCCCTACAAAGCCATCACAGGAACAATTGGTTAGTGAGAGCGTTTTGACAGCTCAAAAATACCTTTTGAACACCATAAAAGCACTTTCAAACAAAATTAGTTTAGCATTTATTTTTTTTTTGACAAAAGCTGAAAAGCCTATCTTTTGACAAAAGGATGGGTAGGAGGGGGGAAGAGTGGGAATAGAACAAACAGAGGAGTAAAATGGCAACAAAACACTAGGATTGGAAGGAAGGGGTTAGAATGGGAATAAAACACAAGGATGTGATATATTGAGAATATTGAAACAAAAAGGATTTTCAAAGAAAAAATTTCGGAAGAGGACATTCAGATATCAGTCATCTCGTTTTTCAAACTTTGGATTATCCCTTGGGTCGAGACTTTTAATGAGGAAACTCAAAATCTTTGTAAACTTATTGTAACTTGATCTTTTCTTTAATATAACTGGTCGGAAGCTGCCTAACCCTCCCTCCTTTTAAAGGGGTTCTCAAATTAATATATATATATATATATATATATATATATATATATATATATATATAGAGAGAGAGAGAGAGAGAGAGGAATGTTACAGTGAGCTATGAGCTACGGAAGGAGAAAATGAGCTACGATCATTTTGACCACCCTAAAAGTTTTGGAATCTCGTGAAAATTGGTGGGTGTGTTGTCTAGGGTAACATGATCATCCTCACCAATTTTTAAGGAATTCTAAAACTTCTAGGGTCATCAAATGGTAGAAGCAAAATTAACGGTTACTACGGACGATGGATAAATCTTCTACCTTTCGATGACCTTAGAAGTTTTGGAATTCCTTAAAAATTGGTGAAGATCATGTTACCCTAGAAAACACACCCACCAATTTTCACGAAATTCCAAAACTTTTAGGGTGGTCAAAATGATCGTAGCTCATTTTCTCCTTCCGTAGCTCATAGCTCACTGTAACATTCCTATATATATATATATATATATATATATATATATATATATATATATATATATATATATATATATATATATATATATATATATATATATATATATATATATATATGGGTCAGGATCAGATGACCTAGCAAATTTTGACCCATTAATAACCCAGCACCCTTTGATGCACTTAGAAGTTATAGAATGGGCTGATTTTTTGTAGACATGTCGTCTATGGTATGTTGATCATCCTTACAAAAAATCAGTCCATTCTAAAGCTCTAGGTGCATCAAATGCGCTCTTCAAATCAACGATTTTTTACTGTCAATTTTAACCGTTGATTTGAAGATCTCATTTGATGCACCTAGAGGTATTAGAATGGGCTGATTTTTTGTGAGGATGATCAACATATCATAGACAACATGTCTACAAAAAATCATCCCATTCTAAAACCTCTAGGTGCCTCAAAGGGTGCTGGGTCAAATTTTGCTGGGTCATCCGATCCTGATCATATATATATATATATATATATATATATATATATATATATATATATATATATATATATATATATATGAGAGTGTGACTTTGTTTGCCCATGCATTGAAGGCTTCAATGCATGCTCCTCTATTAATATACATAGATGTTTCCAAATTTGTTAATTTTTTGTGGAGATGATATCTATGTTGAGATGATCATCCTCATAAAAAATCAGCAAGTTCTGAAATCTCTAAACATTTCAAATAAGCTCATCAAATTATCGGTTGAAATGAACAAATGATACAACTTCTATCATTTTGATACACCTAAAGGTTTCAGAATTTGCTGATTTTTGGTAAGGGTGATCATCTTGCTATAGATAGCATATCCACTAAAAATCAACAAATTCTGAAACATCTAGATCCATCAAAATGTTACAAACTTTATCAATTGTCCATTTCAACCATTAATTTGATGAGCTTATTTGAAATGTTTAGAGGTTTCAAAACTTGCTGATTTTTTGTGAAAATGATCATCTCAACATAGATCTCTACAAAAAATTAGCAAATTTGAAAACCTCTATATATGTTAATAGAGGAGCATACATTGAAACCTTCACAAAGCCACGCTCCCATATATATATATATATATATATATATATATATATATATATATATATATATATATATATATATATATATATATATATATATATATAGTAGCGATCCAGTGAGATATATGAGATAACTTTGAGAAACTTATTTATAAGTTTTAGAATTTGATGAAAATTGGTGGGTATGCTTTCTATCTCAAGTTGATCATCCTCACAAAAAAGCATCAAATTCTAAAACCTCTAACGGTATCAAATGTTAGAAGATTTATCGACCGTCCATTAAAACCAATAATTTGAATTGTGTATTTGATGCCTCTAGAGGTTTTAGAATTTGATTATTTTTTATGAAGATGATCAACTTTCTATAGAGAACATGCCCATCAATTTTCATCAAATTCTAAAACCTCCAGATAGGTTTCTCAAAGTTATCTCATATAAGAGATATCTCATTGGATCGTTATCATATATATATATATATATATATATATATATATATATATATATATGGGAAATGAGTTCCTATGACATGTCATAGGGAGTACCCTATGACATATGGTGAGTTAGTAACCTTAGAATATTTAGAATGTTCTAAATTTTTATGAGGATGATCACCCTATCTTAGATAGGACCCCCGCAAAAAATCGGCTCATTCTAAAACTTCTAGAGGCATCAAATATGATTTTCAAATTAACGGTTAAAATTGATGGCCGATAAAGCTTCTAGCATTTGATGCCCCAACAAGTTTTAGAATGCTTTGATTTTTTGTGGACATTCTATCTAAGGTAAATTGATCACTCTCAAAAAAATTCAGCACATTCTAAACATTTTAGCATTACTAATTCACCATATGTCATAGGGTACTCCCTATGACATGTCATAGGAACCCAGCCCTCTATATATATATATATATATATAGATACAGAGAGAGAGAGAGAGTTTGCTCTCCTGCGGGATGTCCCGGAAAAAACAATCCGCGACACTGTGCTGACCATCCGATTCGCTTCCATCGGACGGCTGAAAAATCAGGCGAATCCGGTCACGGGTTGTCGCGGGAAAAAAATCAGGCGCCGACCGTCCGATTGTTTTCGATCGGATGGCTGGAATTCATTCCGACCAAACCCGACTGTTACTGTGGCAGCCACAGTAACAGCGGATTTTTGGTCCGGGTTAATCCCAGTCGTTCGATCGATGGATCGAACGGCACAACCCAATTTTCGCTATTACTGTAGTGGCTACAATAACAGCGAAAATTGGTCTGAACCGTTCGATCCATCGATCGGACGGATGAGATTCACCCGGAACAATTTCCGTTGTTACTGCAGCCGCTACAGTAACAGCGAAAATTGGTTTGAGCCGTTCGATGGAAGCGAATCGGACGGTCAGCGCCTGATTTTTTTCCCGCGACAGCCCGTAACCGGATTCGCCTGATTTTTCAGCCGTCCGATGGAAGCAAATCGGACGGTCAGCACTTGATTTTTTTCCCGCGACAGCTCGTGACCAGATTCGCCTGATTTTTCAGTCGTCCGATGGAATCGAATCGAACGGTCAGCATAGTGTCGTGGATTGTTTTTTCCGGAACGTCCTGCAGGAGAGCAGAACTCTATATATATATATATATATATATATATATATATATATATATATATATATATATATGAGTCAGGATCCAGAACCACACTATTTTGTTATAGAGTTAGACACACATCATCCAAATCATTAAATAGAGGTTTCAGAATTTTTTGATTTTTTGTAAGGATGATCAACTTCCCTTAGATAACACATTCATAAAACATCAGCACATTCTAAACCTTTAGATGCATCAAATCTAAAAAGCTTTATCGACTGTTCATTTTAATCGTTAAATTGAAGGGAATATTTGATTAGTCTATAGGTTTTAGAATGCGTTGATTTTTTGCTGATGTGCTATCTAAGGCAAGGTTTTCACCCTCACAAAAAATCAACAAATTCTGAAACCTCTATCTAGGGTTTTGAAGATCTTGTTTGGATTGAGAAGTGAAGCACCAACCTACTCTTGCACTTTGCCTTGTGTTATTCATTTATTTAAGACTTTCAGAGACTTTGACTTGGACCAATTCTATTTAGTGGTTCAAACAGCCTACCAAAGTTGTAGAATGGCTATTGTATCATTTTTTGGGAGTGCCTTGTAAAGCCATAGCTTGGAACATTTGATTGTACATCCGAAGAAAAAAAAGAAAAAACAAAAGTCCAAATCTACCGATATATGAAAAAAGGGGGATGGCCGGGTTTCGGGAACAAAGAGCAAACAAAATCTAATCCATCATTCAGGATAAAATCTAGCGTTCGATCATAAAATGCAAGAACCACCACAATGCAAAGAGCAAACATAATCAAGTCTCATTCATGGGCAAGGGAAATTACATGATCTTGCCAGCGGCCTTGTTGTGATCGTTGGATGGACAGATCGGGGGAGCAGTGCTTTGAGATGTGCGCGTCAGGCATCAAGGTGGACGACCGGTTTCAGGAAGAACAATAGTTGGCTCCAACAGCTGTTCGAGCAACGGACTCCAATAGCTTATTTGGCAATCAATGATTGGATATGGCCCACTTAAAACATGTAGGGTCTACTACTTCATAGGCTATCATGTGGGGCTACATTAACACTTTAGTCTAAGGCCATTTTTTTAGGGTAAATTATAGTTTGACCCCCTGACGTTTCGGGCCGATTACATTTGTACCCCTATAGTTTTTTTTGTGACCATTACAGCCCTTTAAGTTTGAAAAACACTTCACTTTCACTAGCTCGTTAAAGCCACCCCTTGAAGTTTGACTTGTCAACAAATTGAAACTAGAGGGGTGTAAGGTTTACAAAGAAAACTATCGGGACACAATTACAACCACCCCCAAATTTTAGGAGGTCAAACTATAATTTACCCTTTTTTTAATGTGAAATGCTAGGTAGCCAACTAGTTTGCCAACTTTTGGGTTGCCAATTTTACTTGGCATCCACCTAGGGCTCATCCCATGGCCCTCACAAAACTGTTCAAGCAATGAGGATCTGCCCGCACTCCACATCACGTAGAGTCGGCAACAAAAGTTAGCAAATGAGCTGGCTATATAGCATTACTCTTTTTAAATAGGTTTGGAGTATGATCCAATCATTGATTGCCACATCAAGTGTTGGAGCCCATGGCTCAACACTTGTTGGGTCCAAGTATAGTTCTTTCAAGAACAACGTGAGAAGGGGTGGTGGTAATTAGATAAATATTACACAGAACATATGATATCTCTATTATCGAGAACCATAAGCTTTGAAAACGATGAACGTAGAAACCTTATAACCGCAAGCTGTGGATCGAAACGCGTACCTCTGGCCATAACTTGCCGGGTGATGACGATCCGCAATTGAATTGATGCAGACGAATTATTCGTTGAGCGAGATCCAAGCCACGATGGAGGAAAAGGTAGCGAGCAACGGGATCCAATGATCCTGGATGGAAGCCTTAAACTCATGTTCTTCTTAGCGACCAAAAAAACCCGTGTAGACCCCATAGAGATCGACGAGACGAGGGAAATGAATAGCAAAGCGGAAGGGTTCAATCTCTCTCTCTAACACGATCTAACAGAGAACGAAAACCCCAAGGGGAGGGGTAAAGGGCAGGTCAAACCTTCTCTCTTCTTCTTTGCAATCCGAGAGCACCAAGGAGAGAGGGGTGGGGCTGCAATTTTCTACAGTCATGTCCTCTCTCTCTCTCTCTCTCCCTCTCTCTCTCTCTCTCTCTCTCTCTCTCTCTCTCTCTTCGATTTCAAAGAAGAAGGAACGAAAGAGATGAAGGGGGGAGGGCTGCACATGACTGCAGCCCTCTCCTTGAGTTTCCTACGGACGGACAGAGAAGGGAGAGGGGGTCGCGTTCTGATGTGTGATCCTTCTCTTCTTACGGGTTTGCTGCGAATGGAACGGGATAGAAGGGAGAGGGGGTGTGATCCTATTCGCGTTCTGATGTGTGATCCTTCTCTTCTTCCGGGTTTGCTACGAATGGAACGGGATAGAGGGGAAAGGGGGTGTGATCCTATTCGCAATCTCCCCCTCTCTCCTCCCGGTTTTCACCGCATGGGACAGATGGGGGATCGCAACTCCCCCCCCTAAAGCCATCACAGCCCCCTTTAGGTCTCCCATGGGTTTGGGTCTCGTAATAGGGTGCGCAAGGTGTGGCGCACCCCTATTGCACCAGAGTTGGGACCACACCCCTTAAACCCTAGATCAAATCTTGACACCTGTGGATTATGATTCGGCTTAAAATGCATTAACCATATACCTCTGAGCCCACAAAATACCCACTAAAACAACTGAATCCAAGTCCTGATGGGTGTAGTAGAGCCAAAACCCAACACTCTTCCACTTGGCAAACAAAACCCAAAAACAAAACAAAATTTTATTTTGGAAAAACACACACTGGTGAATAATGACTCAGTTTGAAAAGACCTTAGTGTGCACACTTTATTTTGTAAAAACAAACGAGGCATATATCCTTAAGAGGTATTCCTTCACTTAGACAGAGATTCATAGTCACATGAATGGTGACGGTTATGTCCTTACGTGCACACTCCCTTCCACGCATTACGCTATGACCAACTTTCTCCGAATAAGCACTTTATGTGGTTATCAAACTTTATAAGTAAAAGACCAAGTCTTACTCTAGGGTCCTTCTGTATGTCTCACGAACTCAAGTATACATATCCAGAGTGGGACGGAAAATAAAACTTTATTAGTTGTTGAAAGGGAGAAGTACTGGAATAAACAAACGTACAATGAGCTTTGAAGATATGCTATCCACATGAACCTCATACTGAACGGGTGGTAATCCCTTGGACCCTTGATCAATGGATCTGCAAACATAAGCTTCATACCAATATACTCAACAATGATCTTATCAGCTGATTGATTATCCCGCAACAAGATAACTTATGTCAATGCGCTTGCTACGACTCTCGTTGTTGTTGTTCTTTGATAAGAACACAGTAGCCATATTTTCACAATAGATCTTTATAAGTATGGACATGGAATCCACAATCCTAATCTCAGTGAAAAAATTCATTAGCCAAGAAGCCTCTAATGTTGCCTCATAGAGCGCAACAGACTGTCTCAGTGTGTCTGTACGTAAGCATAGAATCATACGTCTCTTGAAGATATCTCATGACCCTTATGACACCCTTCTAGTGATCCATGCCTGGATCACTTTGGTACCTGCCCAACATTCCTACTGCAAAACCGATGTCCGGTCTAGTACAGATCTCCAGATACATCAAGCTGCCAACCGCAGATGCATAGGGTATGTTTTCCATAGCCTCTTTTCAGAGAGTTTCTCGAACTTTGCGACAAGCTGAATCTGTCACCTTTAGCGATGAGAGCAATATCTGACGAACAGTTTCCTCTATTAAACCTTTTCAGAACGTCATCAACATAGGCCCTTTGATACAATCTTAGTGATCTTTGAGATCGATCCCTGATAATCTCAATACCGATCACACAGGATGCCCCACCTAAGTCCTTTATGCCATAGTTCTAAGAGAAACTGTTTCGTCATGTGTGTCATTCCCAAGTTATTGCTAACATGAAGAACGTCATTTGCATATAGGACAAGAAACGCATAATGGCTCCCACAAATATTAAGGTAAATGCAATGACCCATAATGTTCTTCGTGAAACCAAAAAAGATACCAAACATTACGGAATTTCAAGTACCACTGTCGGGATGCCTGTTTCAGTTCGTATAATGACTTCTTCAATTTACAGACTAGCTAACTTCCTTTACCTGAGGTGAAACCCTTAGGTTGCACTATATATACCTCTCCCTCTAGATCCCCATTTAGAAAACCGTTTTCACATCCATTTGTTGTAGCTCAAGATCATAGTGAGCTACCAAAGCCATGATTATCCTTAATGAATCCTTCTTAGAAACTGGAGAGAAGGTTTCATGGTAATCAATGCAATCTCTTTGAGTAAAACCCTTTGTTACAATGCTTGATTTATGTTGTTCGATATTACATGCGGCATCAGTCTTATAGACCCACTTGTAGCCGATGACCTTAGCCCCTTCAGCTAACTCTACTAAAACTCAGATTTGTTTATCTGCCAAGGATTTTAACTCATCCTTCATCGCATTTAACCATTTTGCAGAATCTCTTCTGCCCATGGATTTAGAAAATGTTTGGGAATCTGGAGACAAATTAACAATGTCGGACTTCCATTGACTCTTTGAGGTATACTTTGTAGTTATTAGAAATTGTCGTTTTACATTTTCTCTTGGATCTCCTGAAACCTGTCAGTTCCTTTTCTTGTGGTTCCTCAATAACATGCTCAATGGCAACTTGCTCTGCATCAGTTGAGATGTCAGGGACTGGTTGGTCAGAAACTACCATAGGTGGTTTATCTTAATGACCAACTTGACCTTTAAACCGAAAACCCGTATCTCCTCAAACATAATTTCTTGTGTAGAGACACTTCCACTGAAGTTGTCATTTATAAAAAAATATGTATTTCTAGCTACTAAGTTCAATGAGTACGATAGACAATAAAACCTTATCAGAGGTACGTGTGTATAACACATAACTTTTTATTATTCCTCCTGGCATCCTTAGAGGACTTATTAGTCTGCTTTCTCTTTATGCAGTCCCTAGAATCCCGAAAAGTCAGTAAAATCAAGGGACTTTAGAACCCCTTCTTTACTAACCTATATAGCCATAAAGAGGAGGAATCTTTTTTGATAATGTTTTTATTTATGGTCATCATGGAGACATTACTTTTAAAGTCTATGTCTAAATCATATAAGCCATCAATCAACCTACCAAAGCCTATGAGAACTAAATCTTTGTTGATTATAATGATGGAACCATCAAACTGAAAACAAAACCCATAGACACTAGTCTTGAAATAGACAGTGAATTTGCAGAGAAACTTGGAACATAGAAAAAAAAAAACCCTTAGTCCTAAAAGTATCTAATCTGGAGGACTAGTCTGTAGGTCCTCATACCCTCTACTACCTTAGAACTTAGACTATTCTCCGAGAAGATGACCTATCTGTCAGTTGGGTGTCGTAAGCCGAGAAACCCCTGTATGACGGTAGAGATATGGATGGTGATCCAGAATCAATTCACCAATCATTGTCAAATTTTATAAGAATGAATAATATTAGGTTCATCACACACATAAACAGTAGCATGCAACTGTATGATACGCTCTCGCACTACTTTATCACCGGTCAAACACTTAGATGACAGTTTGTCCCCTTTGTCCAAAAAATTTTCCGAGACAAGGAGGTAAGGTTCAGAGTAAGGTCAGAGATATAGGGTGGGACGACTAAAAAAGGGAAAATGCTTACTACATTATGAGGCAGAAATATTTATCTGATAATTGGCTCATGCTAATTATCAGTTAGTAAAACTCTGACTTCTCTGTGGGCAAAGACCACTCCCCACAGGAGTTTTACTAAAAGGTCCAAAAGAAACTTTACGTTTTCCGATAACCGATAAGACCATTAAATCATATAAGGAGCCTAAGCAATGATTCTTATACAATTCACATCCTTATCTAATTGCATGGTATTAGGGATCGCCTCCCTTTGGGCAAAGACAAACCCTAATACCGATGCAACTAAAAGGGGGTTATGTCACGGTCAATTAAATTTATATGATTCAACGCACCCCATGGTGTGTACTATATGAATCGCTCGTGGAGAATGATCCAGGATGCTTTGGCTAGTCCTGAATCACTCCCCACGTGAGGCATTTAGACTGTGACCATTCACAAACTCAATACAGTTATTCATATAGCACGATCGAAGAAAACCGAATAAACCTACACACCGAATATTATGATCGAAATAAACATGTCTTGTACAACCCTTCGCTTCGATTCCCGAATAGGGGCCAAAGTAGCCGCATGGCCTGAATTTCGGATCTACCGAACTCCGATCAACCATCTCAAATTTAAGGTTTGCCACGTGGCCTACCCGTCCCATCCCTCGGCATAAACCAAACGAGAGGGTCGGTTACCGATCGTGAAACTTCCCTTGAAGCCCTGATGGTCGATCGAAGCGGAAAAACATGTGCGAATTTAGGGTTCCTAATGGTTCATTGCCAATCGATGATGGATTTATGGAAAATGAAAAAAATCCATTAACAATTGCAAGGAAAGATCTAAACATAATGCAATATAAATAAAACCAAGATCAAATCAAAGGTATACTTTGATCCCGAAAAAAAGCATCAAAACAATTATCCATACAGTACCGCCGAGAGAACTTATTCGATGGAAAGAATCTGAAATAATCCACAACTGCTATTTATGGCTAAACAACGGATCCTATATCATACAAACTTTTGTTCCAAAAAAAACGGGAACATAGTATGTCAAATGACCATTTTCGGATCCATAAATTCACGATAAATCGAAGACAAAATTATTTGCGGATTAGATCGGATAAACAAACGGTTCCCTTGTCGATCGTTAATGGGTTCCAAGAACTTGGATCGACCCATTAGCAATCACAATAAGGGATCTTAACTTTAACTAATTGGATAATCGATCAAGAAAACCTGACTCTGAAACCAAGTGTTAGAAAAATACTACATAAAACATGTGATATCTCTATTATCGAGAACCATAAACTTTGAAAACGATGAACATGACCTTATAAGCGGAAGCAGTGGATCGAAAAGTATACCTCCATCCATAACTTGCAGGCTGATGACGATCTGCAATTGAATTGATGCAGACGAATTTTTCGTTGAGCGAGATCCGAGCCACGATGGAGGAAAAGGTAACGGGCGATGGGATCCGAAGATCCTGGGTGGAAGCCTTCAACTCCGGTTTTTCTTGGCGACAGTAAAAACTCGTGGAAACCCCATAGAGATCGATGAGACGAGGGAGATGAATCGTGAAGCCAAAGAGTTCAATCTCTCTCTCTCTCTCTCTCTCTCTCTCTCTCTCTCTCTCTCTCTCTCTCTCTCTCTCTCTCTCTCTCTCTCTCTAACACGATCTAATAGAGAACAAAAACCCCGAGAGGGGAAAGGGGCAGGTCAAACATTCTCTCTTCTTCTTTGCAATCTGAGAGCACCAAGGAGAGAAGGGTGGGGCTGCAATTTCTGCAATCCTTTCCTCTCTCTCTATTTGATTTCAGAGAAGGAACGGAAGAGATGAAGGGGCGAGGGCTGCACCTGACCGCAGCCCTCTCCTTGAGTTTCCTGTGGATAGACAGAGAAGAGAGAGGGGGGTCACGTTCTGATGTGCGATCCTTCTCTTCTTTCGGGTTTGCTGTGAACAGAACGGGACAGAGAGGAGAAGGGGTGTGATCCTATTCGTGATCTCCCCCTCCTCTCGGTTTGCGCCGCACAGGACAGATGGGGGGGATCGCAATCCCCCCCCCCCCCCCTAAAGCCATCGCAGCCCGCTTTAGGTCTCCTACGGGTTTGGGTCTCATAATGGGCTGCGCAAGGTGTGGCACACCCCTATTGCACCGGAGTTGGAACCACACCCCTTAAACCCTAGATCTAATGCCGACACCTGTAGGATTAGGGTTCAGCTTAAGATGCATTAACCACATACCTCTGAGCCCACAAATTACCCACTAAACCGACTGAATCCAAGTCCTAATGGGTGTAGTCGTGCCAAAACCCAACAGAGTCATCTCTCCCCATAAATTTCGGCATTGATCGTATGAATGTCAGTAGTGATGTGTCATATGCCACCAATGATGAGCATCCAATTGTCCACATTAGGATAGGACCGGACCAATTGCTATCAATATCCAGCTTATCCACATGGTAGGTGTCACTGTGTCAGTGTCGCTATTAGGGCTGGCAATTTCGGACCCGATACGAAGTTAGCGGATCTGGGTCTGGGATAAACATGTTTGGGTCGTAAACGATAGACCCGTTTAATAAACGGGTCGGGTCTGGGTTTAGGGTCTAGACACGTTAGATCCGGGAAGACCCGTTTAAAATTCAACAGGTCGTGTCAGGTCGGGTCTATCGGGTTAGGTTGGGTTGTCAGATCGGGTCAACTGAATAAACCCATGTGGTAAACGGGCCTAACAGGTCTTATCAGGTCTACCGTTTATAAACGGGTCGGGTACGGGCTTAGTATCTAGACTCAATTAGTTAAACGGGTCGAGTCCGGGTCTAGGGGTTTTGGACACGACCCGAAACTAGACACGACACGAACCCGACCCGACACGACCCATTGCCACCCCTAGTCGCTATGACTGTAGGGATGACAACGGTGTGGTTTAAAATCGAAAATCACGGTAAACCGCACCGCATAGTGCAGTTTTGGTTCGCCAAAATATAAAATCGTCGTGGTGCGGTGCAGTTTCGGTGTAGCGGTGCGGTTTCGATTTTGACCAAAACCGTATAAAACCGCACCGTTTAGGCTATTCTAGTGATAAATAGCAGTGCACCGCACCGTATGGTGCGGTTTTGGTTTTACATAATGGTACACCGTCGCAGTGCGGTGCAGTTTTGGTGTGGCGGTTTGGTGTTGCCAAGGACGGATCCAGGAATCGAACCTTGGGAGGACGAATGTTAGAAAATCTTTCGAGCGACGGGATCTTAAATTTTGTTAAAAAAAATTAGGAGGGGCAGCTATTACTATTATAATAAGGGGTTCTCTTTTAAGGAGACCACCCCCCCCCCCCCCCCCCCCCCCCCCCCCCCCAACACACACACACACATCCATCCCTGATTCGATGGGTGTTGCGGTGCGGTTTCGGGTTTACCCGTTGCCATCCCTAGCTATGAGTGACCCTTGGGCCCACTGATTCGTAAGCTTTGTATATTGCGAATATAATACCCAAATCACTGTAGCCTACCCTGGCGGATTGTCGGGCTACAGTGGCTTGAGTGGTTACGCCAAGTACCTTCTCTCCGCTTCGTCCTGGTCGTCGGATTTGAGCATCTGCTGCCAAACGGTGGTGTGGAACACCGACGTCATCCCATCGCGCACGAGCTTCTCCACCACACGTGGCACCCTCTCCTCCATCTTCTCCACTATAACATCGCTCGGGATCACCGCCGTCTGCCCACCCTCCGGTGATCGCTGCGAGCAGAAGAAGAAGATCTTCGCCGGCGATTCCTTTATCTTCAGCAACAACACAAAACAAAGTCTCAGAGAGAGATTCAGAGATTCAGATCTGGAGATCTAGAGAGAGAGAGGGAGAGAGTGTTACAAGGGCCATCTCGTGGTGGAAGTTGATGAGGAGGTCGAGGGGGGGCTCGTTGACGGTGCGGATGACGCGGCCGACGACCTTGACGCGGTTCGCCAGTCCCTGGTGCCCGAACTCTTCCCACCCGAAGGCCTCCACCACGCGAGAGAAGTCGTCGGCGGAGTCCACGGCGAACCCACGGAGGAGAAGGGCCCCGTGTAGCCGGAGGGCGCCGTCTAGCCATGCGCGCTCCCCCCGCACCAGCTCCACCAGGTCCTCGCACGTGCCGGATCCGCACGTGCCGGGAGGGACCAGCGTCAAGGGGAACACCCTCCCGTTGAACCACTTCTCCCCGGCGGTGTGCCCCTCCCCGAAACCCATCTCTCTCTCTCTCTCTCTCTCTCTCTCTCTCTCTCTCTCTCTCTCCCACCAACCTACAGCAGACTGGAGGGAGAATTTATGGAGTGAGACGGAAGTTTCACACATACACCCTTGAGAATGTTATATTTGTGGAAAAGAAGTCGCCCACGCTTATTAGGCATGGTAACGGGTCAGCAGGGACGGAACGAAAGATTTCATATTTGGCGGGGGCCTAAGCATGAATCAATTTTTTTTCACTAATTCAATAAAGAAATTCACCTTGGGGAGAAGGGTACGAAAGAGATCGGCAAATTCAAAATGATAAATTACACTTTATCCTCTAAAATAAAGAAATTCATCTTGGGGAGAAGGGTACGAAAGAGATCGGCAAATTCAAAATGAAAAATTAC
The DNA here is from genome assembly GCA_947650365.1 of Chamaelirium japonicum. Taxonomy (NCBI): domain Eukaryota; kingdom Viridiplantae; phylum Streptophyta; class Magnoliopsida; order Liliales; family Melanthiaceae; genus Chamaelirium; species Chamaelirium japonicum. The sequence goes on along the minus strand of OX393551.1, from coordinate 21,326,136 downwards.
ACTTTATCCTCTAAAATTTAGCTTAAAAACACTTAATCAGGCCTTAGTTTATTTTGTTCTAAATTATACCATAAAGTTTGAAATGTTAGCACAATACCCCCTTTTGTCAACTACTTATTTCCTCGTTTAATAATTTTTGTCTTATTCATACTGAATTGAAGGGGACAAAATTTTGTTTTAAAACTATAAGAGGGTTAAGTGTTTTTTAGCTAAACTTCAGTGGGGCAAATTGCAATATACCCAGTCCAAAATTTAGGAGGGGCCATCTTCGCCCTTGATCTATGTGTAGTTCCGTCTCTATGGGTCGGGTTTGGACTTGGGGATGATTATTTAGGAATCCTCCGATTCAAGCTCATCCCATTCATGCATACATGTGGACCCACGTGTGAAGTGTTGTTCTTTCTTATTCCCTAATCCTTGTTGTGCACGTTAATCCATCTCTATATAAGCATATAAGGGTGTGTTTGATTGATGAGGATAAAAAAAGAAAAATAAAAAGAGGGTTATTTTGACTTTGCCCCCAAATTTTACATTGAATTAGACTTTAAACCCCATATTTCATTACATAGACTTTATCTCTCAAAACTAATTGTTCCGTCAGCTGACGGAAAAGAAATAAAGTTTTGGTGTTCAGTTCAGGAAAAACTGTGAATCTATAAGGAAAACGGTTTTCTGTAACTACTTATACTATTTTCTTAAGATTTTTCTCATCAAAACCAAAAAAAAAATACAAAAAAAGAAATTTCTCTTGTTGATGTGTTTTTTTTTAATTTTAATATTTTTTTTTTCTTGACAACCAAATAATACCGACAAAGTTTTTTTTTTTTCCTTATCCTTTACATTCTATTGAATTATTTTCCAACAAAATATTCTCAACAACGAAACACACCCTAAGAGAAAGATTGGATGCTGGCAACATCCGAACACGCCATCGAATCACAGCCACCTACTCCTATCGGAGAATTGCAGTCACCTTATCTAGTAACAACGGACTGCTGTGATCAAGTGCCACTTCAAGATTTTGCTAGCAAGATCACGATGTCAAATTAGTTGATTTCATAACTGTTAGTAGATAGTCCCACATCGGTGAGGGAGGCACCCATCACCCGTTTAATATATCCATTGTGGACCTCCCCTTACGACCCGTGTTTTGGGGCGCGTGAGGATATCTAACATAATATCAGAGCTGGTTCGTCTCCGTCTCCTGCTCCTGCTCCGGATGCTCTCCACCGATCGTGTATTGCCACACGTGCTTAGCATGGGAGGATCTCTGCCACGTGTGCTCTGCGTGAGAGGGAGTGTTAACGGATAGTCCCACATTGATGAGGGAGACGTCCATCACCTGCTTAATATATTTACTGTGGATCTTTCCTTACGATCCGGGTTTTGGGGCGGAAGGATATCGTACAATAACAAATGATAAATTCCAAACACTTCCCACCTTTATCGATCAGGAGTCTATTTTTGCTGTCGGATTAATTAGTTGTATTTGCTTTCGGCCCAATGGTGTTGTGCCATGTCAGCCATTAAGGGACACAAGGAATAATACACCTACTACCGGTTGTCCCTATGTCTATTATGGACCTCTTAATGGACGACAGGTACATGTCAGCAAGTCTATCCGGCAGCAACAATGCACCCCTATATCATCCAAAACTCAAACCTGTCCCGCACCGACTTGACTACTTTAATTGATGGACTTGTCGGAACAAGTTCACTTGATAGAGATTGAGAGATCAAGATGGGGGAGTCTGGACTCTGGAGTTGCTCAAGAGCATCTCCAATGGACGACCCATCCGATGGACCCCATCTGAATATGGGTAATATCGTCTTATTTCAAGCTCCAGTGGATGACCTATATATGTGGTCCCTATAGTTTTTATGCAAACCCATCTGTATCTTTACAGATGGTTTCCACGATCCAAATAATACGTACACATAGCGATATAAAAAAGAGTATCCAACGGATCAGACCTACTTGCCTGCCACTTTCGATCTGAAATTTTAATCAAGAGGCTATAAATCATTTGAGATTTTATAAAAGTCCGAGGGTGTTTTTATAAAAATAGCATATGGATCATCCCAGTTCTTCTTTTTTCATCTTATGAATAAGCTAAGTTGGCAATCATTTAGCTATGCAAAGTACATATGCATATGTGTCATCCCTTGGAGATACTCTAAGGCTCAAATTGTGACCACACCCCTAAGCTCTAAGCGCCCCTTTTTCCCTTTCCTCTTTCCCCCTAGTGTAGGGCTTCAGCAATCTCCTTAGCCTCCAAGGTTACCGCCCGCAACATCGAGGAGGTCGAGATTTCGGTAGATCTCCTCCCCCTGGGGTTGGATTTTGATTTTTATCTCCCTTCCCCATGTAGATATTGGTGTTCCTCTCTCTCCTTCCCCTATGTAGGGTTTTGGAGTTATATAGCCTGGCCTCGGCCGTATCGGACGACATCAGCGACATGGGTTTTTGGTGTTCGTCTCTCCCATGGGTCGTGCAGACCCCTTATGCTCAGTTCAGTTGGTCCCACTCAAATTGGTGCGACAACTCCCTACTGGTGCAGCTAGTGTGGCGGATCTAGACCCCGGCCCGCCCAGTGTGACGGTTTTCCGGTTTCTTTGGGTCTCAACGATCACTCCTCTGCTCGGTGTGGCAGTTTTCGGCTTGGCTCGATACGGTAGCTAGCTGGCAGCTCGACTGCTGCTCGATGTTGCTATTGGGGTTTTTCATCCTTGACTCAGCGATGCTGTTGCTGCTCCCTCCTTTTAGCCATATGGTGCTGTTGTTGCATGATGTTGCTTTGTGCCAGGCTGTGGCGTCTTTGGGTGTCTTGTGGTACTCTCCCCCTCTTTTCAGATGCCCAAAAAAAAAATTTCGTGACCCACTGATCAGTCCCATTAGCCTTCGAGCGAAGCAGATATTGCATTGGATCGTGCAGTCCGATAGATATCTAAATATTTCATATTGGTACCTCTCGTTTATTTTTTAACAACTTGCCCCCTTAGTTATGGTCTGTCTGCATGTCCACCCCCTTCGTCAACTTTCAGTCGTCAAATTCAACATTTTTTCCAAAAATACCCTTCTAAATGATATTTAAAATATTTTTTTAGACAAATTATGCTGACTATGATGAGGTATTTTATATATATATATATATATATATATATATATATATATATATATATATATATATATATATGTTAAATTTGGCAATTGTAAGCTGATGGAGACGATTAACATACAGGCAGACCATAGTTCAGGTGATCAAGCGGTTCAAAAAAATACTTAAGGGACCAATATAAAATTAGATATATAGTTTAGTGGAGGTTTTTATAATTTATCTTTTTTTTTATGAGACTCCTCAAACTTGGGTTTTTTATCAAAATATAATTAAAAAAATAAATATTTAACTAAATAGCGGTTGACCAAAACTATTTACCAACCTAGCGCTCTGACAGCCACGTGCCATGTCAGCGCGGTAAAGCGAGTGCAAGTTTTTTTTTTCGGTACAAGTAGAACCCGATATTTGGATTACCGGGTTTAAACCCGGTATTATGGATACCGGATTTATCCAAATATCCAACGAGAAAACGGCAAGTATGAGACAGAAAACGGCTAAGTGTGAGTTAAACCCGGTAACCAGAATACCAGGTTTAAACCTGGTATTCCAAATACCAGGTTCTCCTTGAAACCAAAAGGAAAAACATCTCGTTTTACGGCTCTGACATGCCGCGTGACTGTCAGAGCGCGAACTTGGTAAATAGTTTTGATCAACAGCTATTAAGTTAAATATTAATTTTTTTAATAATATTTTGAAAAAAAACCCAACCCATCCCAATTAGGTTGGATCAGATAACCCACCAAACCAATTTAAATATCATATCTAGCTCACGCGAGGCACATGTGATTAAATTACTATAAATGATCTTGTTAATTGTCAGTACTTTAAAGTGTTTTTATTTTGGTTGGATGGATCAAGCGGTCATAGGATATGGCACTGTAGCAATGGCTTAAAGAGGTTCGTAGATCGAAACAAAAAAGCAGAGAATGCTATTTATAAATTTCATAATCACGAGCACATGATATCAACGGTCAAAATTCACACGCACAAACAAAGCACAACGGCCTTAAGAAATAGTTCGTTCCACAGTGTCCATACTGGGAGTCGAACAAGAGACCTCTCCAGCATTGGAGAGAGGTAGTATCACCAAGCCAATTGCCCATTGGATTATGTGCCGTAAGTTGGGCCGTTGATTAAATTAGGGTTTTTTTTACCTTACCCCCCACTTAATTGGGGTAACTAAAAAGTACCTCCTCTGCAGGGCCGGTCTTGAGATTTTTGGAGCCTAGGGTGAAAATCAAAAATATGACCCTTTTATACATGCTAATATATAAAACTAACCTAGAAGTAAAAAAAATAATAATATAAGCAAAGTATTACTTCATATGTCTTGTTGAATTAAACTTAACATAATTAAAATTTTCAGACAACAAACTTATAGAAAAGAAATTAAAATTAAAATTATCTTGGACTCGAGTGAATAGTAATTAGTAAATCAATGATCAAAGTCGGATTCGAAACGACCATGCCACAAATAGGCACACAGAGAGCGAGCGAGAGAAACCCGTTGCTGTAGAGTCGCGACCAAGGGCGATCATCTGTTGCCGATCACAAACACACACATAGAGAGCACGCATGAGAGAGAGAGAGAGGCGTTACTGCATAGCCGTCGATCGTGAGTGGTCGTTAGTCACCAGTAACAAACACACACACGGAGAGATTGAGGGCTGTCACATGTGGTTGTGGGGCTACCGTCCATCCGGTGTCCATGGACGATCACACTGCGTGACGGCAAAAGGGAGAACACTTACGAGAGAACATAGAGGAGTCGAGGACAACAGCCACGAACAGTCGAAAAACAAGTCACAGTCACCAAGTGAATGAGAGAGAGAGAGAGTGAAAGACAAGATTTTTTTTGGTAATTGTGCAGATTTTCGATATTGACGTTTTGTCGTTTCGAGAATGAGCAATTTTAATGGGTAACAGACAAAATTTTTTTGCACACTGGGCCCCGTGTAGAGCCTACAACTGTTTGTTTGGATTCTGAGCCAAAATACAAGACAAAAGCCCAAAGATTGGGGGCCTTCTTCCCAAGTGGGGAGGGCCTACTTTGAACCATTTCTCTTTTTTTTTTTTTTGAGAAATCCCTCTGGTGTGAGGGGGGGTTAGGCCTGGACCCCTACCTGTTTATTAATAAGAAGAGAGAGAGAGGGGGGGGGGGGGGGGGGGGGGGAAGAAGTACAACTCAGGGGTTGGTAGTACAAATGTCCAACAGAAAAGCCTTCGCTCCCTCCGACGCGCAGGACGTCCACAGGTGGACTAGCGACTTCGTCATGAGGATAGTCCGATCCACCGACCAAGAGCGGCTCTCGAAGGTTCGCCGATTCCTTTCAAGCCATAAGGACCACAAGATCCCTATGGCTAGTAAGTCCCAAGCTCTTCTGTCCTAACCCCTGAAGCATCTTCGACGCCATCGACTCCACAATTCTAAAACGAATTCCGGGATCGATCTGACATCCAGGTGGCTGGTGAAATGGGTCCACACACTCTTTGAAAATTCACAACCCATCAGCAGGTGGTCAGTACTCTCCTCCTCCCTGCCGCACAGGATGCAAGTCGAGTCAGAGACCCCCGGATGTTTCTGCCGCATCAGGTTGACCTTCGTGAGGATTCTGTCACGAAGTGCGAGAAGCATGAAGATCCTCGTCTTTGGAGGACACTTGGACCGCCAGATAGCCTTTGCCAGGGGGGCACGGGATCCCTCCGAAGTTCAAAAAAGAGTAGCAGCTCCGGACAGAGTAGACCCCCGAGCTGGTCCATCGCCATCCCGCCCGGTCGAGCGATTCCGTGAGGGAAATCCCTCTAAGGAGGTCCAGGAGCTGATTGAGCTCCTGGGTGAGATCTGGAGGAACTGGCCCCGAGAACCTAGGTCTCCAGACAATGATTCCCCCCCGAACTCGAGCCTGGGATCGAACCGAAGCCTGATTACTCAGGACCAGGGTATAGAGATTGGAGAACAACATTCTCAACGGGAGTTCCCCTAGCCAGATGTCTTCCCAGAATCGAATCTTTAGACTTCTTCCCACGACCAACCTGGAGCCACAGCGATAAATCCGGGAGACCTTAGAGATGCTCGTCCAGAACGGTGAAATTGGGTCAGAGATTCTCGATCTGGAGTGGAGGGGGGAGAATATTTCTGAAGTACCTCGTCGAGATTACATTCCTCCAGATGTCGCCAGCACCCGTTTGCAGCCTCCACCACCATTTCCCCAGTATCGCCTGGTTGAAATCCCTCAGGTTCAGGACTCCCAGCCCCCCTTGCTCTTTGGACTTGCAGACACTACCCCATGCTAGGAGGGGATACGACCCCCCATCGCCTGAGGCCCCTTTCCACAAGAAATTTTGGCGAAGCCGGTCGATCTGCTTGATAACCCAAGCCGAGAAGTGGTAGAAGGATAGATAGTAGGAGGGGATAGCTGACAGGACAGAGTTGACTAGGGTCAGACGGCCTCCGATCGAGAGCATGTTCCTCTTCCACCCGGCCAGCCGCTTCTCCAATCTCTGGATCAGTTCTAGCCAGCCATCTCTAGGGAGACGCCTATCTAATATCGGAATGCCCAAGTAGCGGAAAGGAATGGAGCCGACGCGCCTATCTGATATCGGAATGCCCAAGTAGCAGAAAGGAATGGAGCCGACGCCGCAACTAAGGATGAGCGAGAGATCGCGAGGGAGATCCTGCTGCCCTCCCAAGTAGTACAAGGCCGACTTCGCGAAGTTGACCTTCAACCCCGAAGCCAGCCGGAAACACTGCAGGAGGAGCCTGAGGACCAATGCCTGAGCCCGGTCAGCCCTAAGGAATAGATGGGTGTCATCAGCGAAGTGGAGGTTGGAGACCTCCCAGCTTTCCGATCTGATTGTCTCCCAAGAGTCCTAACTGGACCGTCTGAGTCAGCACCACGTCGAAGATATCCACTGCCATGATGAAGAGGAAAGGTGACAGGGGGCAACCCTGCTTGACTCCCCTGCGCATCAGAAAAGAGTCGCCCACCTCCCCGTTGACAAGGCACGAAAGTCTGGAGAGAAGAGGCAGTCGCTGATCCAATCGAGCCAAATATAAGGGAGTCCTCTGCGACATAGACTCTCTAGAAGGAAGGCCCAGCCTAGCCTAACAAAGGCCTTCTCGAAGTCCAATTTAAGCAGCACCACCTCGCCATAGCCTTTACGAAGGTAGTGAACGACCTCCTGAGCAGTAGCCACACTATCCAGGATACTCCTACCCTTAATGAAAGCTGATTGGGAGGGGCCGATGAGATCTGGGAGCAAAGTGGCCAACCAGGTCGAAATGATCTTCGCAACTGCCTTATAAACGCAGTTCGATAGGTAGGGGTGGGACTTGGGCGGGTTGGGCGGGTTGAAGGGTCTGCCCATGCCCAACCCGACTTGCACAAACCTTTGTCTGTTTTGCCCGTGGAACCCGGGGAACCCGTGGAAGCCCAACCCGTGCTTGCCCATTCTAGTTCCTCGGGTTCCTCGGGTTGCTCGGGTTGCCCAATTTGCAAAATAAAAAACGAGTTGGGCGGGTTGCCCAATTAAAAATGCTTGTGCACGTAAATAGATGAAAAAAAAATCGAATAGATTTTTGAATTGGATAAAAAAAATCTATCATTTGCATAACAAAAACATAAAGTCCAACCCATATCCTCACATATTTCAAACTAATTCTTATCATTCAACATCAAATAGGAAGTCTTTGATTTCCATAAAAAAAAACTATCAAAGCATTCCACCTTAGTGTGTCACTTCCTCGGGTTCCTCGGGTTCCTCGGGTTGGGGAGATTGGTGCCCAAACCCGTCCAAATTGAAATCGGGTTGATCTATTTTTGTCCAAACCCGTCCAAGTTTTTAACCACCTTTGCCCATGTTTGTCCATTGTTCGGGTTGGGCGGGTCGGGTTCGGATCAGACCCGCCCAAGTCCCACCCCTATCGATAGGCTGATTGGTCGGAAGTCTCGGATAGAGCGTGCGTCTTTCTTCTTCTGGATAAGGACGATCTAAGAATGATTAAGGCTCGTGAGACGGACCCGCCCTACAAAGAAATCTGAAAGGAAACGGAGAATATCAGGTTTAAGGGAGTCCCAATACCTCTAAAAGAAGAGGAAGAGAAATCCGTCTGGTCCCGGCGCCCCCAACGCCAATTGATTAAAGAAAGCGTTCTAAAATTCCTCCTCTGAGAAAGGTTTTGATAGAGGCTCCAGGTCGGAAATCCGACTGATAGGCAGGCGGTCCCAGTCAACCAGGAGGGGGTAAAAGGCATCACGGTCGAATTCCCTCTTGAAGAACTTCGTTGCCCCTTGGAGAGTGCCCTGCTAGTCGTTGAAAACGTCTCCATCAACCTCCAAGGAGGAGATCTGGTTCCTCCTGCGAGACGGTCGTTGGCAATACTATGGAAGAAACGAGTGTTCTAATCCCCTTCCGCCACCCAACGGTCTCTAGACCGTTGCTTCCACATGAGCTCCTCCATGTTCAGAACCTCCATCAGTTCTGCTGACAGTCGTTCCCTGAGGCCTCTCTCGGTTTGGTCTAGGGGTCTAGATTCCTCCAGAATCTCCATCTCCCTAATACATTGTTCAAGGTCCGACTTACGCCTCTTGACACTCCCGAAGTGCTCTCGAGCCCATTTGGAGATCGACTTCTTCACAAACCTCAATTTCGATGATAGATTAAGAGCCGAGTCTAAGGCGGTCGGAGCAGCCGCCCACCAAGCCGACACCATATCATCGAAGCCTTCTGGAGGGTCCACATCGACTCGAATCGGAATAGAGCCTTTCGCCTACACCCTACGCCGGTATCGAGGAGCACTGGAACATGGTCATAAATGAAGAAGGTGAGAGCCTCATAGGAGGAGAGGGGATAGAGGGATTCCCACTCCACCGAGACTAGGAAACGGTCCAATCTCGCGAAGATTGGCTGCTCTCTCCTGTTGGACCAGGTGAATGCCCTCCCCCCCATAGGAATATCGATCAGCCCGAACTCCGACACGAAGGAGGAGAAAGCCTCCATCTCTCTCCAACTCTCGTCATGCCCGCTCCTCTCATGCACGAACCTGGTAGCATTGAAATCTCCATTCAGGACCCAGGCCCCCCGCACCTCGCACCGCCCGGAGTTCCTCCCAGAATTCAAAAGATAGACGGTGGTCGGAAGGGCCATAGACCGAAGTAATAGTCCACGACGATCCATCTGACTTGCTACGAAGGGAGATAGAGATGGAGAAATCCCGAACAGTCGGTCCACTAGGGTGAAAAGAGAATTGTCCCAACCAATGAGGATGCTCCCGCCGTCCCGACCGACCCCCGGGACTCCCACGCATCAATCCTGTTATTGCTGAGGGATCGGAGGAAACGTCTCGAGGGGTCCGCTGTCTTCATCTGCTGGAGGCAAATGACATCTGCATTGTAGGAGGTCGCAAAGAACTTCGCCGCTTGCCTTTTCGATGAACCACCCAGACCCCGAACATTCCAAGAAATAATCTTCATGAGGAAGGTGTGGGTGCAAAAATTGTACCGGACCAGATCAGAGCAGCCTGGGCCCGCGCATGCAACGGCCCAAATGGGTAAGCCCGCCTGGGCTCACATAGGCCCACTCTACGAGGCTCACAGATCAAGCCCTACCCCTTATTGGGCCCGAACAACGGCCCAATAAGGGCCCAGCAAGGAGGCCCAGAACCAGTGCCACGTCATCAGCGCCACGTCATCACTGCCATATCGGGCACGTACCTACGCTATAAAAGGACCCCCAAGGCATCCAGGAAGGGGGTTGGTCATTCGATCAGAGGAGGAGAGGATCCAGAGCCAGAGCCAGAGCCCTCTATTCTCCCCACCTTGTTCTCTTCTAGTTGCTCCGTGCAACCCCACTGTACGAAGCTTCTCTCGGCCTGTCGAGAGAACGCTCACCCTTTGTACTCAAATTATAGTGAAGATCAGGTGGCACCTCTCGCCCGGAGACGTAGGTCGTAAGGCCGAACTCCGTCACCAATCCATGTGTCATCGCTCTTTATTTTCTCTATCTACCCTCCCAACTCTCTAACTCTACAAACCATCAATATTCAATCAAGGCTGTGGGGCGGGGTTCCCGATCAAGGCGGCTCGGAAATTTCCCCCCACAATCTTTGGCGCCGTCTGTGGGATATCGATAGAGGTCTTACCCACACCTCTACCGACTCCTATTCAACTTGAGGTGACGAGCCACAAGTCCTCCTCCAAATCAACCTCAACGCCTGCATCACGCCGACATCAACACGCTCGATGGTGAAGGCCAGCACCAACCCACCAAAGGCGGGTGCTAAACGAACAAATGATATGCTGATCGAAGAAGAACAAGAAGTCTCGGTTGCAACCAACCGAAGAAATGTTCGGGAGCGGCCGGGGCCGCAAGGCAGTCATCCAGAAGGGCACAGCGATCGGCGAGACCCGTCATCCCCGAGGCGTCGATCTGGCAAAGAGCACGCCACCCAAGGAGATAACGGTTCAGCTACATACCAAATTTCGGCTGCTGATTTCCAGCTGCTGAACCTCCTCAAGAGGAACACAGCCCTCGAGCAAGAGAGGGATTCCCTAAAGAAGGCGGTTGAAAGAGCAGGGGTTGTGGCCCACAACTCTCTAGCTACTGATGAAGACCAACCAAGGACTTGCCCAGCCGTGAGTCATCACCTCGAAAAACCACATGTGCCGCGTACCGAGATGCGTCAGGTATCCACACAAGCACCAAGGCAAACGGTGTGGGATCGCCTCGATGTCAACGGTGCGCCCAGCTATCGTGGAGAAGGATCACTTCAGTCAACGGGATCTACTAGACATTCTATCCCTTCGCACGCGAAAGCAACAGATGCCCGTGAGCTGCTCAACCAACTAAGGCATACTGCCGATGTGGGACGCCGACATCAAGACCGTAGGCAGCTAATCACCTCGGTGGGGCCACTGTATCCCAAGGTTCTTGCAACACCATTTCCTATGGGATGGCGAACACCGAGCCTGCCAAAGTTTAACTGCATCAAGGGAGACCCTGCTCTCCATATCCTAGCCTACAAGCAGGCCCTGACGCCGTATGAGTACGAGAATCATATCCTTTGTCGTATGTTCGCAGGAAGTCTCGAGGGACCTGCCCTCGACTGGTACCACACGCTGCCTACCGGTACGGTGGCCACCTTCAAAGAGTTGGCTGAACTTTTCATGGACCATTATCGGCTAAACTTAAAGCCGGAAAAGAAGCTGGATACACTCTACAGGCTGAAGATGGGCTCCGACGAGTCTCTAAGGAGCTTCACAATGAGGTTTCGTAATGAGCACTCTGAGCTCACCGGTCGGTCCCAGAATGAGGAGGCCATCGTGCTGGCATTTCAGAATGCTATCCGGCCAGAGCTCCACGTCTACACCGACTTCATCCGGCATCCTCCCAGTAACCTGGAAGCGATGTTCAAGCGCGTGCAGCGGGAGATAGAGGTGGAAGACAATCAGCGGGCCAGAAGATTACGCGAGCCCCGCGAGTCTCGTGACTCCCGACATAAGAAGGATGATGAAGCCCCTAATGAAGCACGCTACAAGAAGTCTGCCCATGCTGCGTCCGACCAAAAGGCCCAGGCCAAAAGGTACAATGAAGATCCAAAAGCCCCTCCAGCGGAAAAGAGGCGAACTCCAAGGGAGCAAAGGGTGTTCACTGAGTTGAACACCTCCATTGAAGACATCTTCGCCTATCTACAGAACGAGCCCTTTTGCAAGTGGCCATAGCCTCTCCCTCCAAATTCCGACCAGGCGGGAGATACGACGGCCTACTGTGAGTTTCATCGCAGCCATGGCCACACAACCTCTACATGTCGAAAGCTAAAGCATCACATCGAAGACCTGATCCAAGAAGGGCGGCTCGATGGTTACCTCGCTAATAAGGAACTAGGTCGAGAGTAGGAGAGGTTGCAGCAGTGGAGAAAAGAAAGTCAATGTAATACGTGGATGCCGCGGGGCAACCTCTGAAAAAGTGTAACTGCAACTTTGTTATATCAATAAAGTGTCATTTTTTTCTCAAAATCAAATCTCTCGAAGTTCGATTCCACCATATTAAGGCAAAAAAAAAAGGCTCCTGGCAAACCAGGTCAACCAAAGACCTTCGATTCCGCCCATTCAAGTCGGAAGCTCGAAGGCAATTCGGCTACGCCCGCTCGAGGCTAAAGTCCGATAAAAAGGCTCCTGGCAACCCAGGTCAACCAAAGACCTTCGATTCCGCCCGTTCAAGTCGGAAGCTCGAAGGCAATTCGGTTACGCCCTCTCGAGGCTAAAGTCCGATTAAAAAGCTCCTGGCAACCCAGGTCAACCAAAGACCTTCGATTCCGCCCATTCAAGTCGGAAGCTCGAAGGCAATTCGGCTACGCCCTCTCGAGGCTAAAGTCCGATAAATCCTGGCAACCCAGGTCAACCAAAGACCTTCGATTCCGCCCATTCAAGTCGGAAGCTCGAAGGCAATTCGGCTACGCCCTCTCGAGGCTAAAGCCCGATAAAAAGGCTCCTGGCAACCCAGGTCAACCAAAGACCTTCGATTCCGCCCATTCAAGTCGGAAGCTCGAAGGCAATTCGGCTACGCCCTTTCGAGGCTAAAGTCCGATAAAAAGGCTCCTGGCAACCCAGGTCAATCAAAGAACTTCGATTCCGCCCATTCAAGTCGGAAGCTCGAAGGCAATTCGGCTACGCCCTCTAGAGGCTAAAGTCCGATAAAAAGGCTCCTGGCAACCCAGGTCAACCAAAGACCTACGATTCCGCCCATTCAAGTCGGAAGCTCGAAGGCAATTCGGCTACGCCCTCTCGAGGCTAAAGCCCGATAAAAAGGCTCCTGGCAACCCAGGTCAACCAAAGACCTTCGATTCCGCCCATTCAAGTCGGAAGCTCGAAGGCAATTCGGCTACGCCCTCTCAAGGCTAAAGTCCGATAAAAAGGTTCCTGGCAACCCAGGTCAACCAAAGACTTTCGATTCCGTCCATTCAAGTCGGAAGCTCGAAGGCAATTCGGCTACGCCCTCTCGAGGCTAAAGTCCGATAAAAAGGCCCCTGGCAACCCAGGTCAACCAAAGACCTTCGATTCCGCCCATTCAAGTCGGAAGCTCGAAGGCAATTCGGCTACGCCCTCTCAAGGCTAAAGTCCGATAAAAAGGCTCCTGGCAACCCAGGTCAACCAAAGACCTTCGATTCCGCCCATTCAAGTCGGAAGCTCGAAGGCAATTCGGCTACGCCCTTTCAAGGCGAAAGTCCGATAAAAATGCTCCTGACAATCCAGGTCAAGCTAAACTATCAACTATACTTATCCGAGGTGACCAATGCCTCGGCACTCTACAAGCCCAAGGCCCAGCCCTTGGCACTCGAAGACAAAGTCCGAGGCGATCAATGCCTCGGCACTCTACAAGCCCAAGGCCCAGCCCTTGGCACTCGAAGACAAAGTCCGAGGCGACCAACGCCTCGGCACTCTATAAGCCCAAGGCCCTGCCCTTGGCACTCGAAGACAAAGTCCGAGGCGACCAACGCCTCGGCACTCTACAAGCCCAAGGCCCAGCCCTTGGCACTCGAAGACAAAGTCCGAGGCGACCAACGCCTCGGCACTCTATAAGCCCAAGGCCCTACCCTTGGCACTCGAAGACAAAGTCCGAGGCGATCAATGCCTCGGCACTCTACAAGCCCAAGGCCCAGCCCTTGGCACTCGAAGACAAAGTCCGAGGCGACCAACGCCTCGGCACTCTACAAGCCCAAGGCCCAGCCCTTGGCACTTGAAGACAAAGTTCGAGGCGACCAACGCCTTAACACTCTACAAGCCCAAGGCCCAGCTCTTGGCATTCGAAGACAAGGTCCGAGACGTCGTCGCCGACGTATTGGCATTCGATCAAAAGTCCAAGCTTAGTCTTGTCACTCAGGTCTAAGCATTAGATTGTCAATGGCCATCACCTTTTCTCGACGACTAACGGTTCCAAGCCGGTCAGGGGGTGGTTGGTCTGACTCTGTCAATGCGTGTCTCCACACTGGTGCAGTCGACGGTGGGTAACACGGGATAAAATGGTGCTTCCTTGATCCTGGCCAAGTCAACACCCTCACGTGACCGTAGTACCTGGTGAATACAGTAACCTGGTGCGGTAATACATTGGGTGAAGACCGGCTGGCCATCATGCGGCATCATCCTAGATTATCTCTAAGAAACCCCCTCAAATATAGCATTGTCTCTCGCCGACATCCCCGCGCACCAACGTTTCACCGAAAAAGTGTCGGTTTCAAATGGGGCTGAAATCCGAAAAATACACTATTTTCAATACCGACACTTTTTGGCCTCTTCTAGCAGCCCCAATAATGGGGTGCCGGCATCAACCAGCAGCCCCCCCTCGGTTTCGCACAAAAACCGAGTGGGGAAGGGATGACGGCACACCATCAGCAACACGCCCCTCGGTTTCGTCAGAAAACCGAGAGGGGGTGTGTGTCGGCATCAACGAGCAACCCCCCCTCAGTTTCGCACAAAAACCGAGTAGGGGGGGTGACGGCACACCCCTCGGTTTCGTCAGAAAACTGAGAGGGGGTGTGTGTTGGCATCAACAAGCAACCCCCCCTCGGTTTCGCACAAAAACCGAGTGGGGAAGGGATGACGGCACACCATCAGCAACACACCCCTCGGTTTCGTCAGAAAACCGAGAGGGGATGTGTGTCGGCATCAACAAGCAACCCCCCTCGGTTTCGCACAAAAAACCGAGTGGGGAAGGGATGGCCGCACACCATCAGCAACACGCCCCTCGGTTTCGTACAAAAACCGAGTGGGAAGGGGGTGACGGCACATCATCAGCACGCCCCTCGGTTTCGTCAGAAAACCGAGAGGGGGTGTGTGTTGGCATTAACAAGCAGCCCCCCCTCGGTTCCGTACAAAAACCGAGTGGGAAGGGGGCGACGGCATACCATCAGCGTCTCACCCCTCGGTTTTGCACAAAAAACCGAGTAGTGAGGGGGTGACGGCGCGCTCTCGGTTTCGACATAAAACCGAGAGGGGGGGTGTATGGCATCAATATCATCCCACCCCTTGGTTTCGTCAGAAAACCGAGAGGGGGGGTGCTCGGTGTCATCCACACACAATGATTATTTAAAGACGAAGAGCTATCTTCCATCGGGTCGGTTGGATAACATCTCATCCAAACCTATTGATTTGCTTGTACAAACTTCACAAAAAAAATCCCCTCTCTCATCAAGGGTGAGCACGCGGTAACTGTTGCGTCATCACTGGGCCCGACTGCAGTCCCTAGTGAACACAGTAACTAGGTGCAGTTGGGTGTCGGACAGAACGGATGAGTTACCGCGTGCCGAGACATCTTTAAGACGCTAGCCTAAAACCTGGCTGGCGCATTCTTAAGAGTCATCTCTCTATAAAGGTGAATACCATAAAAGTTACACGTCAAGGCGAACAATGTTTCACGTCCACTTTGACCGTTTTTTCGATGCCTACACAATGACACCTTATACGCGGTGATCCGACGTGTGTATGAAAAGTTATGATTATTTGAAGACTTCGAGACTCTTATCTCCAAAGTAAGGCATCAGGAGAGTTACACGTCAACGCAAGCCGGGTTTCGCCCTTCGGTGTCAGCATAATGCCGCCGTCCCGGACGCCCGCATGCATCCCTCCACCTGCACGTGGTCCTCCGCATGGAGGCAACGAACCCAGGGGGGAGATCCGACTTCTCTTCAACCAGCATGTCCTCGGCGACACCGGCGAGGGGGACAGGTCCTCGACGGAAAGGCTCTCTTGTGCAGACACCGCCCACGGCTCTCTCTCTGACTCGCACCCGGCTCCCTCTCCCACTGGCGCATGGGTCCGCCCACCGCTTTCGTGCGACCCAGCCTTCCTCTCGGCTCGTATGGATCTGCAGCAATCCGGCTTTACAGCACTCGTGCATGCATGTATCTACAACTAAACCAAAAAAAAAAAAAAAAAGGAAAAAGAGAGAGAGACGTCTGCTCTCTCGCACCCGCTCTCTCTCGCATGGATCCCTTCTCTCTCGCCGAAGGCTCTCTCTCGCACCCGCTCTCTCTCGCATGGGTCTTATCTCTCGCCGAAGGCTCTCTCTCGCACCCGCTCTCTCTCGCACGGAGCCTGCCTCGCAACCGACCCGATCGGCCGAGCCGCCCTTCGTCGCCCGCGTCGCCTAGACCCTGCGGCCCGACACCGTCGCCTGCCCCGCGCCCGGGCTGATCACCCCTCTCCCGTGCTCGCCTCCGTTGCGCCGCAGAGAAGAGAGGAGGGGGCGTCGCGCACCATGAGAACCGGAGCCCTGGCCTGTGCTGACTCCTACACCGGCCATCGCACGCTCCACCTGCTGCTCCTCGTGCCCTCGCCGGACCCCGCACCCGACTCGGCCCGCACCCGCTGCAACCACCCGCGCCGTCCATACGCCGCTGCGACAGACGTCGGCCTACTGCGCAGCAGCCCGCCGGTGATGCTACAGCCCCGGCCAGCTTGCATTATGTTGCAGCCGCGCCCTACCTCGGCCGGGACCCCGTGCTCGCCGCCGCTCCACAGCCGCCGCCTGTGCCTCCCAGGCCCGCGCCGACTGCGTCGCCCGTGCCCACCGCCTGGGCCTTGCCTGCGTCGACCTCCGCGCCGTCACCGTCGCCTGTTGTTGTGCCTTGGCGAACAAAAAAAAAAAAAAAAAAACAGAGAAGGAACGAGAGAGAGAGAAAGGAAAGAGAGAGAGAGGGACTCTCTCTCACGTGAATGAAAAGCACTCTCTCTCACGTGAATGAAACACAGAGAGAGAGGGGCGTCCGCTCTCACATGCGGGTCAAAGCCAAAGCAGAGAATGGAAAGAGAGAGAGAGAAAGGAAAGAGAGAGCGGGGGGGGTACACGGCAATCTCACATGAACCAAAGAGGAAAGAGACAGAGAGGACGCTACTCACACCGAAAAGCACGGACCCCACTCGTCACGGACGTTCGGCTCGATATCCTCTCGGTTTGGAAAAAAAAGAGAAAAGATCTTTTTTCACCAGAAGGCTCTCGGTATGCTCTCGGTACCCTCTCGGTATGCTCTCGGTATGCACTCGGTATGCTCTCGGTACCCACTCGGTATGCACTCGGTACCCTCTCGGTATCCACTCGGTCGGAAAACGCACTGGTTTTTCGGAAACACCCCCTTGTAAAACCGAGACTTTTTGGCTTGCACCAAAAGGGTCTCGGTAACCACTCGGTATGCTCTCGGTACCCACTCGGTATGCACTCGGTACCCTCTCGGTATCCACTCGGTCAGAAAACGCACTGTTTTTTCAGAAACACCCCCTCGCAAAACCGAGACTTTTTGGCTCGCGCCAAAAAGGGTCTCGGCATCGGCGGAAGAAGGCTCTGCTAATACGAACCGCGGCACCGACAACCCTCGCCAACCGCGCCAGGATCCTAAAACGTTTGCACCTTGGAATCCCAGCCGACCCAGGGGGTCCTGACCCGACTGGGAGGGGGTAACTGTGGGTGCAAAAATTGTACCGGACCAGATCAGAGCAGCCTGGGCCCGCGCATGCAACGGCCCAAATGGGTAAGCCCGCCTGGGCTCACATAGGCCCACTCTACGAGGCTCACAGATCAAGCCCTACCCCTTATTGGGCCCGAACAACGGCCCAATAAGGGCCCAGCAAGGAGGCCCAGAACCAGTGCCACGTCATCAGCGCCACGTCATCACTGCCATATCGGGCACGTACCTACGCTATAAAAGGACCCCCAAGGCATCCAGGAAGGGGGTTGGTCATTCGATCAGAGGAGGAGAGGATCCAGAGCCAGAGCCAGAGCCCTCTATTCTCCCCACCTTGTTCTCTTCTAGTTGCTCCGTGCAACCCCACTGTACGAAGCTTCTCTCGGCCTGTCGAGAGAACGCTCACCCTTTGTACTCAAATTATAGTGAAGATCAGGTGGCACCTCTCGCCCGGAGACGTAGGTCGTAAGGCCGAACTCCGTCACCAATCCATGTGTCATCGCTCTTTATTTTCTCTATCTACCCTCCCAACTCTCTAACTCTACAAACCATCAATATTCAATCAAGGCTGTGGGGCGGGGTTCCCGATCAAGGCGGCTCGAAAATTTCCCCCCACAGAAGGAAAAAGCCAACCAGCCTAGACAAAGATAACAACATAATAGGATCAAACATCTCTGTCAATAAGTCTGAGGGCCTCTACAAAACGATGGGCCTCCTCAGGATTACAGGACGGTAGAGAACGAAATCCAAAGTCCGCTGCGAGGGAGAGGATCAGGCTGTCTTCCAAAAAATTAAGCAGCAAAAGAGCAGAGGAGGCCCCTCGGTCCAGAAAATCCACCTTCTGCAGTCTCTCCTCCTCCACCTTCCTCAAAAATTGGCGCGCGCTCCTCCTGGTCGCCTGAAGGTGGTGCCCCGGACGTCCAGCTGGGGCCGCCTCCCCGGTCGCTACGTCCTCGGCCTCTTCCCTGAGAGCAAGGGTCAAACAAGCGTCAGCAGTGGAGGCCGATCCCGCGAAGGGGTCGGCCCAGGAGGGGGAACCTCCAAAACAAGCCACGGGAGTCGGGGCCTGGTAGGCTGCAAGCTCGAGGAACCCTGGTGGGGCAAGGGAATCGTTCGAGGAATCCCCGAGATCAATGAGGGGGACCAGATGCCCCGCCCTTGATTCCACTCCAGAGGAGAAGACCAAAGGGGGTTGGGGTAAATGCACATCGTGATTCTCTGCATGGCTAACAAGAAAAGCCAGGTCTGCAGGGGAGCTAGCCATACCTTCCCGCCTAGGAGCAGGTCCTGGGGAAGGCGTTCCCACCGGGCCTGAGGAGGGCCCCTCCCGATCAGGCTGAGGCTGCTGCGGAGGGGCTGCAAGTCCTCGGCCACCCGAGTCTGGATGAGGGACGAGAAGGCCTGTTCCCGGGGAGGAGAAGCATCGGTACAGGATCTTCTGCCTAATCCGGATGAGGTAGAGGTGTTGCCCGACCAGGATCTGCCGACTCTTCGGGATGCGGTGAGGGAAGAGGGTCTCCAGCAGAACGGAGCATCGAGCCAGGGGGTTCCAGCTGGAGGGAGAGGACCGCTCCAAATTGGCCCGCCCAGGAGGAGAGAGCCTAAGGCTACCAAGCGTGGTGAGGAAGGCCTGAAATGCAGAGCTCTACGGTCGCCACTGGAAGCCTGCCCTCTGAGCCAATCTCCTCCGACTAGCACTCCACCCGGAGGGTGAAACCCTCCAGGTCAAAAGGGCCCCTTGACGAGACATCGTCAAGGAGGCGGCCGGAGGGGAAGAGGACCCGGAAACGTCTCCCCGCTACGTCCAGCCCCTGAGTCGGCCACTGCCAGAGGGTTGGCAGCGAGTCCTCCCCCCTCTGCTGGGATCCCAACCGGGAGAGGAGGAGGGCCGAGAAGGAGGAGGGGTCAGAGGAACCTCGAAGTAGGGAGAAGATCCCTACTCGCGAGAAAGCTCCCGGGCTAGCGGCTCTTGCAGGGAAGACCTCCACCTCCCAGCGATCAGACAGCGAATGCGGGGCGGTAGGGCCAAGGTTGGAGGAGCTGGAGGAGGACTCAGCCTGAGGGAAGCCCTGGTCGGGCAGCGCCTCACCGAGTGGCCCACCCCCTGCATCGGAAACAAACCATCCTGTTTCGACAGGTCCAGATCTGGTGGCCTCGCTCTCCGCACCAGAGGCAGGAGCCGCAGGGGAAGGGAGTGGGCGCAGCCGAGGGTTTGGAGGATAGGGGGACAGCGGGTCTGTTGAGGGTGGAGGCGCACAGCGTCTGCGAAGGAGCGCTGAAAGGGAGGGGGAGGAACATGAGGCGCGTTAAAAAGGGGAGGCGGAGGCCGAGGTCTCGGGATGCACCACTTAAGGTTTCTCCAAAACCGACGGCCCATGGCCTACCGACGCCTCGAAGCCATGCCCCTATCATGAGCCACCGCTCCGTGGAGACCCCTCGAGCCGCTCCCTGCCGCCGTCTCCTGGGGAAGTCGCGAAATCTTCAACGCACCCGGGGATCCCCGGAGCTCGTCAATCGAGAGCACCATCTCTCCTTTTTCCGCAGTATGTTCGTAATTTTTGTGAGTATTTTTTTGAACCATTTCTCAGTCCCTGGTGCTAGGTGCCCAATTTTCCCTAGAGGATATAAAAAAAAAATGGGCCCCTCCTGATTGCGAGGCCCGGGGTGGTCGCCCACGGCGCCCATACTTAGGGCCGGTAGTCCTCTGACCATAATTTTTGAATCTTACCCTCTAAAATATCACTTTTTCATTGCAATAGACCATGTGTATTTACGGTCAACAAAGGATAAGACTTAAAAATTAAGTCCGGAGGGGGTGCGATTTAATTACCCCAATTAGTTGTGGGGTAAGGTCAAAAAACCCCATTAAATTATGAGAGATAATTCCTCAGGCGTCCGATACCTGGCAGGCTCGAAGCATCAACGTACGTCATCAGAGAATAGGAACCTGTAACTTGATTGACGACGATTGATCGATATAATATAATCTAATGACAACATTGTCAAATAAACATATGGATTCATATAACATCCAAATAAAAGTTTAACCAAGTAGCAATCCATGCCACACTGTATAACTCGACAAAACAAGTAAATCTAATGGCCATTGTTCAACATACATATGTATTCAATGGTTTGGTCGGGTTGGTTCGAGTCACAAAACTCAGAATCCTGAGCCAAACCTAATTGATCGATTTTTTTATTTTATTTTGGAACCGAACCGGAGCAAATATTCAAAAAAACCGATCCAAATCAAACCAATTAGGTCGGCTTGGGTCGATTTACCGAGCCAAACCGAGCCAATGAACACCCCTATTCTGGCGTCTGGGTCGGTTATTATGTTTGAACGTACAATGGGACATACAGTGGGGTGGCATCGGCATCGGTCGGCATCGGCATCGGCTCAGCGCTTGCCTACGCCCCCCCAGCTTCGCAGTATGTCTACAAGTTTGTCACTTTGCATGTTCAAAGAGCAATGCTATTTTTTTTTCTTTGGAACTCCATTGTACAAAGAGGGCTACAAGAATTCCAGATGACACATATGAAGAACATCTCATACTGAAAGACCACTACCCAGGATCATGTACAAGTCTAGGATAGCACCAAAGACTCATTTCCTTTCGAGTTGCATCAACGACTGCACTAGGAAGTTCGACCAGAAGAGACACAGATGATCAGCCATCCTACCCAAGTTGGCGAAAGATTCAGTTTAGTTTAGAACATAGTGGCATGGGAATAAAAATTTAAAGCACATTGAGGGGTAATTTTATCCTTTGCCCTTTGGCTTAAATTGATCTTCCGTTTTGGACAGTTCACTAAATTCCCCCAAAAAAAAACTATCAGAAAATAGACGAGAAACAGTTATTTACGTGAGAAAACAAAAGGTTCTGCATATGTGCATGTCAGCTACAGTCTTGATTAACCGCTATTCAGCATGGAGTAGTTTTCTTGGGATGTTGAAACCGCTATTCAGAACCCACCATTTGATAGAGCATCTCTGGGACTTAGTTTTCAATTGGCATTGAGAAATGCTATTCAGCCCAAAGATTTCTTTTGAATTCGCAGGCCCGATTGATGTGGCAGCGTACAACTGGTGGCTGAAACTCACCAAATTTAAATCTTTTCAGTCACCAGTTGTGCGCTGCCACATCAATCGGGCCGGCGAATTCAAAAAAATCTTCTGGTTGAATAGCATAGCTCATTGGTATTTATCTGAGAATTATTTATTCATTAAAATTTTCTTTAAAAACAAATAATAAAAAATATTGTGGTTATGTAGTTTTTACCTTAACTTTTAAAATTGATGTTTTTAAGGACATCCATTTTCTTTCAAACATACATGCCATTTTTGTAAACAACCAGGTAATTCCTTATCTTTTTTTTCTCTCAGTTATCTAGCTTCTACCTTCACCCCATTGCTAACATTTCATTTTCTTTTAGTGATTTTTTCTTTCTTCCTTCTTTATTTAGAAGTCGTTATTTTTTTTTTTGAGGAATTCTTTATTTATACGTCATTGAGAAGACATCGAAAATCTTTATTTATATTTTCATTACTGAAAAAGTTGTCGCAAGTTTTTGGGCACCCTACCTAACTGTTGGGCTAGGAAGTCAGATCATCCTGTTGAGATTCTCGAGAACTCACCCCGCCACCATATAGGCCGGCCTACACAAAAGCAAAAACTTAAAATCTAAAACTCTCGCATGCGATTGCAGGAATCCCAACTACATGGAAGCCACCAACATGGAAGAAAATAGAGAATGCAAGCTCCATTAAAGTCGGCCTTGCCTTCTATAAAAAATGTTATAAATTAGGAAACACAAGTTTTATGCGGCCATCACAAGCCTTTTTCCCTCCATAAAAATTGTTCTAAAATAAGTAGCACAAGCGATCTGTGTCCATCGCAAAAAAAATCCAAAAAAAATCATACGATGGTCACAAAAAAATTACGGCAAACAAAAATCACTCGATAGAAGTTCTGCAATCTGTATGGTTATGTTCATCGTAAGTTGCGACAGTTGCAAAAAAAAACTTACGACAACCGAAAAAAATTGACGATAGCAAATGACTTAGCGAAAGGTGGGCTATCACTATGGTTGTGTTCGTTAAAAGTTGCGATAATCGTAAAAAACTTACGTCGGACGTAATTTTTTTTTATAATTTGGGTACATGATACGTGGTGCTTATTTTGAGAAAAACCTTTAAAAGCTATCTCATAGCAAGTATTTTTTAACTTCAATTAAGTGGTAAGAATAATATATGTGGTACAAATTTAAATACGTACCCTTAGATATAAATGTGTTATTTGTAGGGGTTACATACTAATGTGGCACTTGATCACACAATAAGTAGGGAAATTTTATTCATACCCCAAAAATCTGTAATTAGCCCCCGTATCCCTAGCGTTTCTCAATAACTTACTCAACAATCCTTTAATACCAGCAATGCCCTTTTTTTTGTACCCCAAACCCCAAAGCCCCTGCTCAGCGTCTTTTGTACCCCCAAACCAACCCGATGTTTGTTTAAACTTACCCCAAGCCCACCCCGTCGGGTTGGCCGGGTTGTGCGGGGTGGCTTCGGGTTAACCCGCCCAAAGTCGGGTTGGGTTCGGGTTGGCCCGCCCAAGTTGCAGCTAGGGGTGGCAATGAGTCGTGTCATGTCGGGTTCGTGTCGTGTCTAGTTTCGTGTCGTGTCCAAAACCCCTAGACCTGGACCCACCCCGTTTAACTAATCGTGTCTAGATCCTAAACCTGTACCCGACTCGCTAATAAATAGGTAGACACGATAAGAACCGGTAAGACCCGTTTACCACCCGGATCTATTCAGTTGACCCGATCCGACCCAATCCGACTTCACCCGACCTGACCCGAAAGACCCACTGGTATTATATATTCTAGTATTGGATTGCTGGTAGACCCGACCCGACATGACCCGTTGAATACTAAACGGGTCTTCCCGGGTCTACCGTGTCCAGACCCTAAAGCCGGACCCGACCCGTTTATTAAACGGGTCTATCGTGTCGACCCGTTTACGACTCGAACCCGTTTAGCCTTGTCCCAGACCCGCTAATTTCGTGTTGGGTCCTGTCGGGTCAAGGAGAAATAATTCAGGTTGGGCTTGGATTAGCCCGCCCAAATTCGGGTTGGGTTTGGATTGGACTCGGGTTGGGTTCAGGTTGGCCCGCCCAAGTTGCAGCTCTACTTGTGCCTTCAAGTATCAGCCAACTGCATGGGATTTATTTAAGAGTGGGGTGTATTCAAGAGTGCATATAATTGGGGTATATTTAAGAGGGTATGTGTTTGATTGGGGTATAATCAAGTTGGGGCGGGCCATTTAACTGGGGTGTATTGAAGGTGGGGTGTAAGGGGGAAGGGTATTTTTGGGATAGGAATGGGGTATGAAAAAAAAAAATGGGGTGTGTTCAAGTTTGTTGGAAATGGGGGCTAATTACAGATTTATGGGGTATGAATAAAATTTCCCAATAAGTAAGTATATTTTGCCAATCCATCGCTAGAAACTATACTAATTACACATTAGCCCCCCCAAAACTTTATATTTGCAAACCAACCCTCCAAAACATATTAAGTTGTGCATATTAATCCATCCTCACGTCACTCTCCGTCAATAAAAAGTGACTTAAACATGATGAACTTCTAACCTGAGTTCCAAATAAACATCGTAGCCATCGTCTAAGGGTGACTTACCATCTGCATCAACTAGTTTCAATTATATTCAATGCCACTATCCTAACCCTAACTGCACTCCGATCACCCTTGAACGCACGTCCAGCCTTCAACACTCATTTGACTGCCATCCACGCTTGTCCGATAGGCCCGGCAACTCTCCTCATTTACACCTAACAACTAAGAGGAATATTCTAAGTATGTTCACTCTTTTGAGGCGGTAACTAACCTATATATATAAGGTTTCCATGAGTTAATACGTAATTCACTGCATCAGATTTGGGCATTTTCAGCGGCCAATTGTTTATATGTTTAATCGGCAGCCTAGCCGCCTCAAATGGTAGCCAAAATAAGGTTCATTGCAAAATCTTTATTTCGGACTGACGGTCGGCTTAGCTGATAATATTTGGGCATTATTTGATTTATTTCCTGCTGCTAGGCATGGCCACCAAATTCGATCACCTGATAGGTGCCAAGACTTGACCCTAGCTAAATCCCAGGCCTGGCTCAGACCAGCTTGTAGTGGTTGATTTGGCAGGCTGATTGGGACCGCCGATTATTCCACTGATTTTGATGAAATCTGCTGTGGTGATTAGACCAGCTTGTAGTGGTTGATTTGCAAAAAAACCCAATAAATAAAAGTTTATGAAAGTTAATAACTTAATATGTCTCTGCCCTTATTTCAGAAAAACTCTTTTAGTACGTAATACGAGGAACAAATCAATAGGAGAAAGTAGATAAGATGAAAACAGATGCATGCGTGTCCGTCTGATCAATAATCTTCTAGGTGTCCTTATGAAGATCCTTAGCACTCAAGATGACGAACCCTGGTCCTTCCTTTCGCTTCTCGACGGTGACGGGCATGTAGGTGCCCATGATCTTGTCCCACGAGATGAAGAACGGCTGCGAGAAGTTGTATTTGCTGCCCGCCAGCTGGTGGTGGAAGTCCTGGAACGCACTGTTGTTCCAGAACAGCAGGTGGAACGGGTTCCCGGGGAGCCACATCCCGCAGTGGTCGTCGATCACCTTCATCACGCTGAACGCGAAGAAGAACACCGCCGTCCGCTGCGACATCCCCGACACGTAGAAGGCGATGCCGCTCCCCACCGTGTCGATGATCCCGTCCCAGAACGCGTGCCCGTACAGGGCCCCGAAGGCGTGGGTCACCACGATCCGATGGTGCACCGCGTGGATGTGGCGGTACAGGAACTTATTCTGGTGCAGGTACCAGTGGGTGAAGTACTGGTACGTGTCCATCACCACCATGGCCACGAAGAACTGGCTTGCCACAACGATGAGGGACCGTAGGGGATGATGATGAGCAGCTACTACATCTGCCGTAGTGGTCATGGCCGCCTCCCCAGCCTTGCCACCTCCTCCGACCAGGGCGAAGATAAGGATGACGACCAGGGTTTGGACGGTCTGCTGGACGAGAACCCCTTTGACCACTTGGGTCTTGGAGACGGTGTTCTTGAGCTCTTCAGATCCCCTTGGGTGGAGGCGGTAGTTCTCCAGGGACTCCAGCAGCAGCATGTAGATCCCGGAGTAGACCCAGTAGACTACGATGGGGACGAAGGCGCCCAAGAATTCGTCGGACATGAAGTAATCCTCGGAGAGGAAACGCATAAACTTTTGCACATGAGCTGCCATTAGCTCTAGTTGAGGAGAGAGAGAGAGAGAGAGAGAGAGAGAGGGGAGGAGGAGGTAGGCTAGCTTCTTATTACACCACGTACCCAACCCGATCGAAGTATAGAATGGTGGGACGTGTAGCTGATGAACGAACTATGCTCTGCTGCTGCTTATATACAGGTAGATCGAGGTAGTAAGGGTAATGCATGGAATTCAAAGGTTTTGAAGCATTCTTGTTCAATATAATCACGTGCTCCAATCGTAGCATTTTCGGGCAAATTACGAAAACCTCCTCTGGAACTATATACCTCATTTCAATGGTTCCTCAATTTTTTTTAACAATTTGGTCCTTGAAGTATGCTCTATCTACATTTTGCCCCCTCCTTCAATTTTTAGTCCAAAAATACCCTTATCAATTTCTAAAAAGACTTAAAATTATTGTAAATATTTAATTCATGCTTACTAGTATAAGGTTATGTTCGGAATAATAGTTCATGGAAAGGGCTAAATGCAGATGGAGTATAGTTCAGAGATCAAATTGTTTATAAAAAAATGTTAAGAGACCAATATGAAATTAGTGTAGAGTTAGGGGAGGTTTTTGTAATTTATCCTTTCCTTGTTGATTAATTTATACAGCGAAACAAAGATGATCCTTCCCCGGCGCCTACTACGGCCGTCCGTCCGTAAATGGGTCGCAGATGATGGCACCCGATTCGTGACACGTATCGTAAAAGTCCTTTAGGTATGTCATCATCGTCATTGGTCCTTCTTGATGTTCTCACTTTATCAATTATTAACTTCAAAACAAAAGAAAAAAAGATGTTACGTTAAGATCTTGGAGACCGTGCTTATAGTTTTGAAGACCATGAACAGAACGGTTGAATGATTTTTGCCCATTCCGTGCAGGAACAGTCGTTCCAGGACTCCTCAGTCGCACCGCCAGCTCGCCGGCGGCCAACCAATTTCTCACAGCCACTGCCCGTCACGGTTCAGCAGCGATGGGGAGGACCAGGGTTTGTCATTCGTAAGAGCAGCCCAACCCACCAAGTCACCTCTCTTGACTTTGAAGGCGGCTCATCCCTAGGATCATCAAAGAGGTTGTGATATTTTCATCCATCATTTTCATCCAATTTACAGTCTAACTAAATAAGTTTTATACTCTTGAGTCTTGACCCATATAGTATTTACAACCCAAATAACATTAGCTATAAAAGAAAAAATACTTACGATGCATTAAAAATTTATAAAAAAATATTAGAAAATTATAAAAAAAAAAATTATAAACAATATAGAATAAATATTATAATTTTTTTGGATTTATCATTTACAGTTGGGGATTTTTAGGGCATGCTTATCGGTTCAAGGTTTTGGGTTTACAAGAAGATATTTTTTCTGTTCTGCACGTGTATCGGTATATTTGTCATTTTTTCAACGATCAGATTTTTCATCGATGAGCATGGCTATCAGTGATTTTCGTTTTCATTTTTCGGATTCGAGTGAAGCTTTGTGCCGATGGGGGAACTCAAGGATCGTTGTATCTCTAAGATCAGAAGCCGGGAGCTCCGCACCAAGGAAGGCAAATCCAATCTTAGGACAGCATCTTTCGCCTCGACCCAGGCTACATCCTCTCCCTTAATCTCTATACATACATATATATATATATATATATATATATATATATATATATATATATATATATATATATATATATATATATATATATATATATATGCTAAACTAGTTTTTTGTATGATTATAGAATTAGAATTTGTGATCTTTAAAACTACATGCTATATATTATGTAAATAAATTACACATAGAGTAAAATTGAATTGTGCTTGTTGCTGATTTTGATACCTATCAAACATAGTTAATACCATCTCATTTCATTGTCCTCTAAATTTGGTATTTGCAATTCATAATAGCCATCTTAATCTCTATTTTAGCAATTTATAACCAACATTCTAAGATTGGAATTTACTAGTTGGTGTTAAAATTGCATAGTATGGCTAATTGTAGATCGAGATGCTTGCTACTATGTTTTGACATTAGCCTTGTCAACTTTCGTATTTGTACTTCATCTCGGCCCTCTTGCCATGAATCCCACCCATACTGAGTCCATGTTGGCTAAACCCGACAAATTAGACGGTAACAACTTCAAACGTTGGCAAAACCAAATGAGGTTTTGGCTAACTACACTAGGGTTGGTGTCGGCCATTGGTGGTACTATCACCAAAGCGAGTGATGGGTCACACCCAACTCAAGAAGCACCCCCTAACAACCCACGTCTTGTGAAACCGAAAATGGTATAGTCAAAACCGGAACTGGTACTGTCAATTTCAGCTAATTTTGATCAAAATTTTAGTCAATTTTGTTTTAAAACTGAAAATATAATTTTTTAAATTTCGGCCAACTTCAATTGAAATTTTGGTCAATTTCGGTTTAGGCTTGGATGGATACCGACACAAAACCAAAATTTAAAATCTTTGTTATAACCTCTTAGGTAAAAGAGATAAGTTTATCTGCTTTTATTAATTGCGAATAATTTTTATTCTTCGTCGGTTTAATAGAAATAAAAATCTTAGAAATCCTTTGATTATTTTGTCTTCATCGTATAATAGTTTTACTCGTCGATTCGAGCTACAGGTAGGAAGTTAATTGTGGTTGTACCGCGGACTGCCCATTGGCATCACAGAATTTCTGCTGCAATTCAGATTCTAGGATGAATATAAGTCAAATATCATCAGATGCGCATCGTCGCCCCGATTCCAACGCATATTTTTGGGGGATTTTTCGACGAGTGGTTAGGGAGATATGATTTTTCAAAGTTTACATTGTGGTTAGGCATTCGGATCCGATCCGGATTAGGATTAGGACTCCAATCCGAACCGAATCAACCCACCCAAATCTAATCCTATCAGCTGGAGATAATTTCTCCCTTCTCCCATTAGCCTTGGATTCCATTCCCATAGGTTCGATGAGGATCGGACGGGGGAGGGGGGGAGACCCCTTCTCCAAGTCATTAGGGTTTTCTCTTTAAAAGGCTTCATCGTATACCTCCTCTCTTTACCCAATGTGCGCACCTCCAACCAGATCTCTCTCTTGCTGCATTCCCCTCTCCCCAATAGCCCTCTCGTCGGCAACGTTGATCCCCTCCGGTAAGAATCCTCCCCACCTCCTCCTTTCTCTCTCTATTCTCATCTTCTTCTCTTCTCCTTCCTCCTCTCTTCTTCTCCATGCTGATCTTCTCCTCTCTTTTTTATTTTTTTTTCTCTTTGGGTTGCTGTTGTAATCAGTAGGAATAACAACCCAGGATGAAGGGATTGTTTGGTCCTCCTCCCCTCTCTTTTGATCACTGCAGATTTGCAAGAAATTGACCTTGTTTTAGACTTGATTGGACCCCTTTAATTTCAGGTGCTTCTTAGTTGTTGTTTCATAGCAGAATTCAAACCAAAACATCCACATTTCGGTCCTTATTTCCACCGCCTCGCTGCAGAAATTTCATAGCCCTTGTGTATCATAGCCCTTGTGTAGGCCTTTTATTCCGCCAATTTCACCCCTTGCCTCACTGCATTATGCTGAAAAGTTCACCCTTGGACAGCCATGAAACCTTGGTGATTTCAGATTTCTTTAAGTCTGTTTGTCCTCTAGTATCCTCTCTTCATCTCTCTCAAAGTTTCTCACTAAGTCTCACTTTATCTAATATTTCTCTCTTCCTTCTCTTCCTTATATTCATCTAAAATTTATCTATTTTGTATCTCTAGATCATGAAATCTAATACATGTGTTTAATCGTATTTGTGACTACCTCTAAGAATTTTCGATTGTACTCGGATCTGAAGCGGAGCAACACGTCGGTTGTAGTCATGTTTCAACTGGTTAGTCGTACTGCATGCCACTAGTTTAAATAAATATTTTAATTATAGAATATTACATGTTTAGTTAGAAATCGTGGTCACGGCACATGTCGATGTGCCAGGCCATTAGGTAGATCTTATATTAAATTGTGTTTATTATTCGTGATGGGTGATGTCCCGTGTCGCATGGGAAACATGGTGACGTTCCCGAACTTTAGCATGGTATTGTTCTCGGTATCAGTTTGACCAAGGGTTGATCTCTTTTCTACTTGGGGTAGTACCCCAGGACACTCATACAACATTTTACACTAGGACTATGCAGACAATTAGCTACTTAAAAAGATAGATTTTACGAGTTTCTTGATTTTAAGAGATTACGATTTTAAATCAGGAATTAGTCATGGCAGGTTGCATGACTCGGAAGAAAAATATCATGGCAAGTAGCATGGTATCTGTCATTGCAATAGGATGACAGACTACCCAGGGTTCGGGTAGGAGGTTCGTGTGCGCACAATGGTAGTGAGCCCCCGAGTGTAGCATAGTCTGAATAAAGTAAGTAGGATCAAAGGGTTGGGCTAGGAAAGAAATAAAATACAAGAATGATAGTCCCTGGCGGGGACATGTTTAGTTAGCCCAGTCCTATAATTTATTCCAAAGAAAGTAAGTTAGGTCGGAGTTGCTCCACCGTGAAAGACGGAAAACCCCACTTGGCCACTTGGGTGCAGTACAGTACTTTGTTTGTGCACGCATCTTTTCCCTCTTAGTGCATAGGAGGATAGAATAAGTTCCCCTCTGAAGTGAAATTGGAACCCTATGACACGCTTCTTTTCTCTCTTAATACCATAGTAATGTCATCGAACAGTAAAAACCGAATGCTCACACTTCTTTTGTTTTCTTCTTTTCTTCTCTTTTTTTTTTGTTTTCTGTTTTGATCACTTTAGAGATTTCTCTCATGAAGCGGAATGGGACGCCTCATTAGGGAATTATCTTCACACCTTAAAATGTAGGACAATGGGTTCTCTCATAAAGTAATATGGGTCGCCTCATGAGAGAATAGTCTGTTAGTATGTGTATCATATAAATAATAAGTGAACACTGTAGAGTAGAGTACATCATATAGATTTGTAGTATTTCTGGTTATAGTTTTACAGTTCCTTTTCAGTACTTCTCTTGCAGTTACTTATTCTTTTGTTGTTAGTTTTTGTAGAAATAAATTTGATAAATATATTGGTGTATATAGTTGTTTTTACTTGTTTTTACTAGGACCACTGAGTAATCATACTCAGGGAGAGTTGTTTGTTGTTTTTCTCTCCCCCAGGTTCTCACCATCAGGTGGAGCGTTAGGAATGCGACTACAGTTCCTGTTCTAATATGAGTAGCAACGTGACGCAGGAGTTGTGAGGGTAGGAGTGATAACTTGACGGGTCACAAGACCCCGTGGATCACCTCTTGGCCTAACGAAAGTTGTTATTCTTCCAGGACCAGGACCATGTTTTGTGCCATGCCTTTCTGAGCAACTTGACGGGTTCGGCCCTGGACTAGTTTCATAAGGTACCTCCGGGCTCGATCCCGAGATTCATTGTTCTGTCCAAGCTATTCCTGGAACAGTACCGCTATAATCGACAACCCCTGAAGTGAATCGAATCACTGTTCGGTCTCACCATGGGCGCACGGGAGACCCTCCAGTGCTTTTTGATGCGATTCTGGAATGCCTACCTCGCCCTCGAGGACTCAGCCGGGCGAGACCGGACAGCCGTGAGTGCCTTTTCGGAGCGCGCTTCTCGAAGGAGGTGAGCTTCATGACGCTATTGTCATTTTCGATCCCCGCACCATGGTCGAACTCTTCACCTTGGTCCAGCAACACATTAAGCTTGAAGATGTGTTCAATCGTTGAGGGAAGATTGCTGAACAGCAGCCTCCTCCTACCTTACGCGTGGGCGCCCTCGTGTAGACCATTTTATAAAACAAAGGGTCTTTGGACTAAATGGGTCTTTTCAAATCTGTGCTCGATAGTGATCCACAGGAACAACTCGCACGCAGCTTCCTCAAAAAAGAGTCCGCCGTCGTGCAGACTTAATGCAAGACCGGGGTTCCAGTGGCCGTCCTGAACAACCTTGAGATCACCGGGGTAGTCCGCTGTCTAGGGGACTTTAAGCATGACTGAGGTCCTTCGCGTTCACCAGCCATGGTCGGAAGCATCCCGGGGTGATCTAGGGGGACCTGAATGGGCGACCACTCGTTCAAGCGACCTGAAAATCTCTTGGTAATCCCTCGAAGCTTGACAACTTGGTGAGGTCGCAAAAAAGAAAATGTCGAAACCACTAACGTCGAAGGCTAGGGGCAATGTCACTGTCCGCTGTCATGCGGACGCGATAAGTAAAATCGGGGTTCTGAGGGTCCTTAACCGGAAAGGGGGTACCTAGTTTTTTATTCTTTTATCGCTTGCCAAACTTCCACCCTTTGGCCCTTACGCTCTGTTTTGATTCAATTTCTATCGATTTGTATTTTTATCGAGCTATAGGGCCCTACTATTTTGCGATGTCGTTTATTTTCTATCGATTTAGCTATCTCGTCCGAGGTATGTGTTGGAAATAAATCCATGGTAGAGGCCTGCAGCGGCAGCAAAGAGAAGGTCCGAGGACTGTGAGCGATGTGCGTTACATATCAAAATTTTCATCAAAACGATCTACACGTGCGTGTATGAATCTAGCATGGCAACTACGCAAACCCCTAACGACAATCTAACGCGAAAGAACAATCTAGCATGCATGCATATTCTAATTATGTTAGATCTACTTGTTAGAGATCATACCTGCGTGCGGATTCTTACACCGCGACAAATTTCTTCTTTGTCGATGGAGACGGGTTCGGATCTGCTCGACATAGCTTCGGTGAGATGGTCGTACCTTTCTGCTCCGAACTCCGATTGGGCTGAAATTTGGACTGCAAGTAGCCAACTTCGAGACGCAACCTTTGCAACAAGTTTTACATATTTTGGACTTCTGTAGCTCCCGAAATCGCAAAAACAATGCTGATTTTCTGTGCAGATTCTGGACAGCAAAAGGTTGCGGGAGATGTCTTCTAGTTCACCCGATCTCACATGATGCACGGCACCTCATCGATGGATCTCTGAGTGCCTCCATACGACGAGCCTTCTCCTTCTACGAAACACCACGCGAGGAAGACGAGTCGCCATCCAATGGCGCAAGCGAGGGAGAGAGAGACGAGAGCGGAGAGGGGGGCGGCTAGGGTTTCCCCATAGCATGGCCGGCCCCTTAGGGCTTGCAATATGCATGGCCGGCCCCCCATCTCCCCTATCCCTTATATAGGGCCGGCCATAGGCTTATGGATAAGCCTAGTGCGGATAGGATTGACTGATTCAAACCTCTCCCTATATATCTCTTCTTTTATCTTTATCTTTTCCTTGTTTTTGAAAATGGTCAAAACCAGCCCGTTTTCTGCGCCTCATGACCGGCCCTTTCATCGGAGGCAACAACCTCCTGAAACCAATAGGGCCGGCCTTGACCAGTCTCTCAACACTTAGGGCCGGGCCCCTTAGTACATAGTGACGCATGATATTACCAAAACGCCCTTTTGTCACTAGTTGGTCATTCCTCGTATACGAGACTTTGCAAGGCACACATAAGTGAAGTGCATCAGTGATTTCACTATTCTCTGAGGTTCCCGTAGGGTGCCCCTAGTGAAGTCAACTAGTCAACTCGCAACATGTCCCGGTGCATCGCACCCATGTGGCAAAGTCCACTTATGACAAGGAATTGCTACATTCGTCTCTGCACTAACCTAGGGTTTCCCCTTAGTGCACACACGTAGCTACGCATCTACCGTGCACTAGTGCGAAGCACTCACGGAGCGTAGGCTTGAATTTCTCGCTTTCTCTTAGTGCGTCCTGTGTTTCGAGGAGATGGTATAAGAACCGTACATAATGTCGATAAGGTGGAACCTTCAGGGACCAGGGTTCATGGCTTCCAACTCAGACTCGATCGACACACTACCCGGGTGTACCATCGATCCTCTGAGTCCGAGTTAACCTGCGTAGCCACCTAGAGTGTGACGCAGGCTGCACTCCAATTCCCCCAGACTTACTATGTTCTCCCTCATACCCCTGCTCTCCGCTTAGTATGGTAAACTCGTTGTTACTCCATATGGTGTCATGATGCAACTCGAGCGGTGGAGAATACCGTCAAACTCGAGTGCTCATATAACTCGGTTCCTTCCAGGTTGACCATATACATCGTACCTCCGATTACTCTTCCGAGCAACCGGATCCGTCACCAGTCCAACTGATGACCACCTGGCCAGGGTTTAATACGATGTAGGTCAGACCAAGGAACGCACCTCCCGTAAGGGTTATGGATAGCCTGCAAGAGTGACATGATGATGCAACGCCAGCCGAGTAACCCAGTACACCGTGGTTTTGGATCACTACATCCGGATCCTCACACATTGGTGCGCCAAAGCACCACACAACTGGTTAGTCCACCAGACATGGTTCCTCAGGGTTTAGGACCGTTTTACCCTAAGCAGAAATACGGTTTAGTGCACCGGTGTCTGCTCACCGATCTGTGCACCGTGTTGGTTCCGTTCGGCCACAGACACTGTGCCTGGTAATAACCATGGTGGAGACACCCATGCTCTGTCATCCCAACAGCTTATCCTGATAGGGCGACCAACCCTAATCAGAGCTGCGAACTTATTTAGGTTACATGGGACTAGTCCCTTGAGTCTCCCACTCAAGAGGATTACCATATAGCCATGGCTCTCTGTTCTGTAATCAGAACACGTACTAAGGTATGCATTCCTATACTATCAACCATACATAGCTTAACTATAGGTTTTTACGAGCTGTAGACCTCACCAATTCTAACAGTATGGTCCTCGGATTGTCGGGAAAACAATACACGCGGCCTAGTGTTATGCAGTTTTGCTCGTTGAGCGACCTGGTGATATCATGGGCAGATGTGATAAAGACACCTTACGCGGCCTGGTGCCACGCAGGTTAGCTCGTTGAGCAACCTGGTGACATCATGGCCTGGTGCTCGTAGCCCGCCCGGATCTTACAGTAGCGGTTCGTGGCTCACAGCCCTCCCGGGGCTGACCCTAGCCGCATGCGACCAGCTCGCACACGGAAGAGGTCGCCCCGCGGCTGGTGCTCGTAGCCCGCCCGAAGTTTACAGTAGCGGTTTGTGGCTCACAGCCTTCCCGGGGCTGACCCTGGCCGTATGCGACTAGCTCGCACACGGAAGAGGTTGCCCTGCGGTTGGTGCTCGTAGCCCGCCCGGAGCTTATAGTAGCGGTTTGTGGCTCACAGTCCGCCTGGGGCTGACCCTGGCCACATACGACCAGCTCGCATGCGGAAGAGATCGCCCCGCGGCTGGTGCTCGTAGCCCGCCCGGAGTTTACAGTAGCGGTTCGTGGCTCACAGCCTGCCCGGGGTTGACTCTGGCCACATGCGACCAGCTCACACGCGGAAGAGGTCGCCCCGCCGCTGGTGCCCGTAGCCCGCCCGGAGCTTACAGTAGTCCGCCCGCTCGGGGCTGACCCTGGCCGCATGCGACTAGCTCGTATGCGGAAGAGGTCACCCACGGTTGGTGCTCGTAGCCCACCCGGAGGTTACAGTAGCGATTCGTGGCTCACAGCCCACCCGAGGCTGACCCTGGCCGTATGCAACCAGCTCACACGAGGAAGAGGTCGCCCTGCAGCTGGTGCTCACAG
This sequence comes from Chamaelirium japonicum, assembly GCA_947650365.1. NCBI lineage: Eukaryota > Viridiplantae > Streptophyta > Magnoliopsida > Liliales > Melanthiaceae > Chamaelirium > Chamaelirium japonicum. The sequence continues at coordinate 21,290,666 of OX393551.1, read as the reverse complement.
CCCGCCCGAAGTTTAGTAGTGGATCGTTGCGTCCCTTGGATAGAGCAGTATCTTTCTCGAGGCCTCATTCATGAGGTACTGCGAGTCAAAATTCTTGACAGCAGCTCGCCAGGGAGCTCGCTCTGCCCGCACGATTGGCTCGCCCGCGGAAGAGACCGCTCCTGGTAGAATTCAAAGAACCCCTTAGAAGGCACAACACCCACAGCTCGCTCAGGAGCTCCCGATCATGCAACGGCCAAAGAGTCCACCTGTTGATGATAGAAGAGGTTCTGAAGGTCCCCCCTGACCAGGAGCTCGCCCTCTCTCCTGCAAAGGTCGTCCACTGTAAGGCGGTAACGAACCGACAAGTGTCACCACTCCCCATGAAGCTACGTGGATGGCTGTGGGCCGCGGAAGCTGCCCAAAGTCGGTCTAGGACCTCCCAGACTGGAGCCTTCCAGAATCTCCACCTGGCATGAACAAAACCGGTAAGTTCCCCATCGCCACCGCCTGGTAGGCTAAATGACAAATGCCATTAAGGACCCATGTGGGTTAACACATGGGGGCGTAGAAGGTGTGGGAAGAAGCAGCCACGTGTCAAACTCTGGCGGTCTACAAAAGTCTATAAATGTACAACCCCCAGCTCCAAAGTACAGGTTCGAAACTCAAAAACCTTGACCCTTTCCTACTATTACAGCTCTCCCTTGCCCAAACCTTGACCGATTTGAGCGTCGGAGGGTCTGTGCTCCGAAGGGAGCCAGCCGTTCTCACGCTTTCTCTGTCTTGCAGTACGACCGCATGAGCCAACGAAAATTATCCCCCAACAGTTATCATATAATATTCTTACCCTACTTTCGGATTGCTACTGGATTGTTACTCTTTATAAGTAGAGGTAAAATTATTATTTAAAAAATTCCTTAATTAACTGCACATGGTAGAATAATCTCACAAGTACCAAACTCCAACCACAAGGAGTTAACATTAACTGTAAACTTTAACCGTCCTTAACGTTAAACAAAAAACTCTTTTAAGTTCCTAGCACCAATCACACCGATGTTTTTTTAAAAGCTTCCTCTGCATGTTTACTGCTAATAAAAATTTAGTGGAGTTCAAAGTCAAGCTGATCATGAGCTAGCCTAAGTCAGATCAATGGGCATCCTTATGCTAAAGATGCGGGAGATCCTAAACTAAACGTCAGGTTGCCTGACCAAACTGATGCACATAACGATAGGGTGGGACTTGGGCAGGTTCAACCCAAACCCGACTCGTCCAACCCGAACAATGGACAAGCATAGGCAAAGCTAGTTAAAAACTTAAAACGGATTTGGACAAAAAAATATTAACCCGATTTTAACTTGGACTGATTTGGACACCGATCTTTCCAACCCGAGGAACCCAAGTATAGTGGCATACTTGCATCCCGTGGAACTCCTTATTATGTTTCTATGCTTTGATAGTTTTGTTTATGCAAATCAAAGACTCTATTTGATGTTGAATAGTAAAGCTTCGTTTGAAATATGTGATGATATAGATTTGAATTTATTAGAGTTGTAAATTAAAAATCTGTTGGTTTTTTTTTATGCAAATCAAAGATCAGTTGGGTTTTTTCTCCATCTGTTTATGTTTCACAAGTATTTCTTATTGGGCAACCCACCCAATTCATCTATTTTTTAGCAAATTGGGCAACCCAAGCAACCTGAATAGGCAAGCACGGGTTGGACTTCCACGGATTCCCCGGGTTCCACAAGCAAAACGAGGTAAGATTTTTGTAAATCGGGCTAGGCATGGGCAGACCCTTCAACCCGTCCAACCTGCCCACGTCCCATCCCTACATGACGGAGCAAGCCTATGATAAGAATGGAGTTGGTTTTTTTTTAAAAAAAATGGTACATAATGGGGCCCAAGTTAGACCCAAGAGTCACCATTCAAGCGCGGGCAGCTACACAGCCACAGAAGATGGGCCCACCTGGCCCACAGAAAGTGACCACACAAGCGAGCGGGAGCACCACACCGAGCGAGAGAAAGGGCCCACCTGGCCCCCAGGAAGTCACCACACTATTGAGCGGGAGTGCCACACCAAGCGGAAAGCAGGTACCGGGCCCGGTTTAATAATCACTAGGACCGGTACCACTACCAACTACCCAAAGCAGCGGTGGTTGAAGCCAAATTACAATAACACAAGGAGCAACTTATCATATACTTGGCAGCAAGATAAACCGACCAGGGGTTGGCATTTTAATTCCTCCAACCATGGACCCTATCCTCCCCAATGATCCATCTAGTCAACCAGCTAGGATCCTCAGCCACGGCTCTGCACGAGGTGACAACTCCGAGCTCAGCCCCAATCTGATCATACTCCCTGAGCGCAGCATCCATCTCCGCCTCGATGACTGCATCGCCCGCGCTGTCAAGGTCCACACGCAATGCATCAGCGTAGTGCTTCTCCTTCTCGGGGTCGTGCTCAAAGGGATCCATGACAGGGCCCTGATTCAAAAAGGCAGTGTGAGATTCTCGGTTTCGGAAGGAATACTTAGAAAGAGAGATCTCACGGATTAACTTGGACAGTGGCTCAACACAGAGGGCTTATAAGTTATAAGACATAATTGTACTGCCAGCTAATCCAGAACTTTGCATGAAAACTAGAAAGGGAAATGAGCCAACCTGACCTTAGTCCGGATGGGTTCGTTTCGGGTCTATGGCAAGGGTTGGTTCGACTTTGGTTCAGAATGACAGAACCAACCCAAGTCGGTTCGGTTCTTATATGACCGAAAAACGAACAGAACCAAACCATCAAATTTCTTAACCAAGTTAGAATCATACCTCATATATCATAAGTCAAAACACAAGATCTATTGGTGACTAAATATATGCTAAGCCCCACAAATTAGCCTATAGCTAACTCAGCTAAGATCTAATGGAAGTAGTGTCAGAGAAGTTGATATGAGTTCATCCATTAATTTGTCTAGTAAATTACACTTTACCCCCCCCTGAAGTTTAGCCCAGAATCACTTAACCCTCCTATAGTTAATAAACTACATTTTGCCTGCCTTCAATTCAGTTTTGATTAGAAAGAAATTACCAAAAGATGAAATTTAGTAGTTGACAAAAAGGGGTATTGTGCTAACATTTAAAACTATAGGGACCGATTTAGAACAAAAAAAAAAAACTTCAGGGGAGTTTAGTGATTTAGGGCTAAATTTTAGGGAGGTAAAGAGTCATTTACCCTAATTTATAACATGTGCTTCTACACCATTTTGGCATCTAAAATTATCACAACTTAAGTTTGGCGGCGAGTCCCTACTCAAAGATATCATGGATCTGCCTTGCAGAAAAATTGTTGCACAAAAACTCTGAGGATATAATCTCTCCGTGTCTGTGTCTAGAGTCCACATTTTAAGGAATTTAGGCTCATGACTAATCCCCAAAGAATTTTGGGAAAGGATAATCCATTTAACTTAAAATTTCAGATAAATAGAGATATGATAAAGAATGATTTAGTGTGGAGTTGTGTATGCTTGAACTTTTGATCCTCATACAAAGATATTTACATAAAACTTTTAAGATTAATAAAAGTTGGCACAAACAAATTACCAAAATAAATACTAAATCTACCCTCCCCTAAGAAACCATTTTGGTTAGCTTCGGCCGAAATCATCCGAAACACTTTGGTTTTGGGCAAAACAAGTTGAGACTTGAGACCAGCCGGTCCAAGTCGATCCAACATCAGACCCTAGTTTCGATTGAGGTGTTCCCACGCGCCAAAACCGATCCGAAACGACAAACATATAGGTTTCGGCTGATACTTCAAACCATGCACAATATCGTTTAAAGATTATCATGTGAAAAAATTGTGGTTTCTACTTTCCACTCAATATTGCAGAGTGCAGAATCATAATAAAGAAGTAGTCTGCGAGTGAGTTGGAAAGTTGTAAAAGAAAGTAAAATTATTGTATCCTATGCTTTCCATGGTTACAATATCGTAATTAATAGAATATTTTTGGGGAATTTTTATTATCCTTTATTCTCTCGTGTTTTTACAAATAAAGCTGAGCCTACGACACGCACGCCTGAACCACATCACAGCCTTTCTTGGTTTCACAACCAGTTTAAGTTTACAAGTGGCATCTCAACTATGTTTAATCGAGACTGATCCACAAACAGTCACGTGCAAGTTATCCATCAACGCATATCGAAAATATTTAACACCCAATCAGGACCAACACTGCACTCTGTTTATCGTGTGCCAAGGGCTGGACCCTATTGTAGCCCTTACTAGTTAACAAATAGCGCCTGCCTCCATCTCGACTATTTTTTATTGAAACTATTTTTCATCAACCCATAATGAAAATGTTTTACACCCGGTCAGGATCAAGCAGGAAATAATAAAGAAACTGATCTGCTAAAATACTTTGTCTTGTAGGTGGAACAATGGGACTCCATTTTCACTAAATTTAAATAATGGAAATTGTAACCATTTTTATTGGTGTCAAAATGTAAAAAAAATAAGATATGTCGCTAGTATCGGTGCATCTCAGGTCAGGTTGGTCAGGGTTTGAGCCAACCCGGAACTGAACCAAACTAGTTTGGTTCTACCATATTGAAACATGAACCAATCCGAATTAGGCATAGACCCAAACCGACCCAACCCACACTAAGGTCGGGTTGCGTTAGGCCAGTTCTCGGATCGGAAGTTGATCAAAAAAAATAATGGCTATCAGCTATTTACTAACAAGCTATAGTTTCACATTTGATTTAAGCTTTAGCCAAACGTTGAGCTCTCTTGAAGTTGGTTCAACGTTAGTAAACAATAAACGGTTACTCATGTGCTAGTGTGATGTAGGGCCCAAGTCAAAGCCCGTGACATATTTGTGGACTAATATATGATTTTGGTTCTCGGGTTGGGTCAGGTCTACCTGAGCCCCAACCCGTACCCGACAAATATTTAGTCGGGTCCACAAAACATAGAACCAACCCAACCCATTTGGTCAAAAGACCCCACCCAACCCATCCCATTTTGGTCGGTTTTGGTTTTACCCAAACCAAGTTGCACCCTAGTCGCCAGAGCCTACTTTCAAACAGGGACATCTAGTGCATGAGACTAGTGTAATAACAAAAACACCCATTAAGCTTTAAAACTACAGTCTAAAGAAGGTTGGTGGCCAACTAATTAGAAAACACAGTATTTCTAGCTATGAACCTTCAATTTATTTTGTAAACTATAAAACAAAAGGATTTGATTTCTTACCCGACACAGTTCTGCATAATGCTTGTAAGCCTCACTGCTTTCATCTTCATCATAAATTAATGTCCCACCATACCAACCGTTAGTTTCATCAGCTGATGTTATTGTGAGATACCTGGAAATTAAAAAAAAAAACAATTAATTAAAGGGGTTTTTGCAAATACCCCCTTGACAAATATTGATGCTTTATTAATAAACCCTTAACATATTCTGTCATTTAGCAAAAAAATTAAAAAAGGGGAGGTGGGTATGCAAAAATCCCTAAATTAAATCATGGTTTTTGTATAATGCCATACAAACTTGAGTTTCAACTTCAAGTAATGTCCAGCAGAAAAAAAAAAAGTGCTTGAATTATTGCTTTCTGTTTATTTATGTCTCGTCTTTAACAATAAAATTTTTCAATTAAATATTCATTAGAAACTACACTGGTTATTGAATAAAAAGTTTTACCATCTTTCGATACAATGCAATGCGGCCTTAAGATCTGTTTAGCTTTAATCAATACTAGCCTACAAATCTACAATTCTTCAAGTTAAATAATATCCAAGGACAAATTAAAACAATTGCAAGAGCACAACTGTGGAGTAACCAATAGGCATGATTTTGCTATTTCTCTAGTTAATGGCAGAACTGTAAAAACATGACTAACCTATATGTTCTCTACTACCATTCTGACCATTTTTTCTCTGCATCTATCCCATGTGTGGGCTATGCCAAATGTATGAAGTAGAGATCTGTGAAAGAACAGGGGGTCTAGTGTTCTATTTCCGAACCATGCTCCCACTCCATCCTCACTCCCATTCTGTGTGCCACTTTGAACTGCGGACGACACAAAACTTACCATTTCTTCCATGGAATCTTCTTCCCTCTCCCACTCCCATTCCCACACCTTGATTCTAAGATAGGTCAAAGACACTGAGGAAGACGGAGCAGCCTCCACATCAGCAATCTTCTCTTTGGTGATTGTTGAGATAATTTTGGAGATGCTTTATATTATACTTTAGCTTAATATAAGACTAGTAATGCCCGTGCCTGTCGGCACACAAAATATTTCAAGGATGAGGACAATATTTCGAGAAATGTGACAATATTTTAAAGTTGGCAACAAAACATTTCAAGAGCGGCGATAATATTTTGAGGGTGATACAATATTTCAAGGGTGATAACAATATTTTATGAGCGGTGACAATATTTCGTGGCCACCTTCGGCAGCTTTGAAAATGCAACGATTGCCTTCATCAGCAACACACCCCCCCAAGGCGATGCCCGGACTTCTCATATCCTCTATCAATTGTCACCACCACCGCCGCTAAAAAACACATCCCGCTTAAGAAGCAGCATATACCCAGAACAATACCCGAACCTCTTGTCACCTCCATCGACTGCCACCACCACTATCGTTGGCCATTTTCATCACTACACTCATTCATGTCGGCACTGCAGTGGCCACCTTCGATGGGGGCGCTCACATTAGACGACGACAGGTATTATCGTTTTACTACAATACTACTACAGTGTTTTAGATGTTTGATTGGATGAGAGTTTGATAATCAGTAAGATATAATCATGCTTTAGTTCGGTTCCTTAAATAAAAAAAGGGGAATTGACGATAAGCCCTTTATAAAATATTCGTTTAAGCACCAGCCTTGACAAATAGTTTGGTTTGAGCTAAGACCCAGCCTGAAAAGATACATATACATTAAAGCCCTATTAACTGACATCAAAGAACGGTTGTGATTTAGTTTTGGCTTTAATAATAACCGTATGTTAGACCCAGTCCGATCGGTGAATCACACTCAGCCCCAAATGTTATACAAAAGAACAGATGCCATTCAGTTTTGACTTCAACCTATCTGATCCCCGCTCTCAAAAAATCTCTCTCTCTCTCTCTCTCTGATGCTAACTTGGCATGGTAATCGATCACTGTGGCCCGTTTGCGACCCGAGTCCCACTCAGCCCCAAATGGCATGCAAAAGAACGATTGTGATTCAGTTTTGGCTCAGGAAAAAGTATTTTGCTATGGGATGTATGGTACATGTGTAACCCCGTTTTGCCCATTTAGTGGTCTACGTGGCACACGATGAATGGACCGTAAGCAAGTGCAACATATCTATTGGGTAAGGGTTTAGCCGAGAGACAAAATTGAAGGAGAAAGAGAGAGAGAGAGATCTTTTGGACGATGTGGAAGCCAAGAATTGGGTCGTAAGCAAGTTTAACAAACCAAACAGATAGAAAAGAGAAAAGCTATTCAGCCCGAAGGTTTTTCCGATTCCGCTCAATACAACTGACGTGGCATCGTACAACTGGTGGTGTTAAAGATTTAAATGTCGCTAGTGAAATTCAGCCACCAATTGTACACTGCCATGTCAGTCGTACTGAGTGGAATCAGGAAAACCTTCGGGCTGAATAGCATTTCTCGATAGAAAAATACTCTCAAATTGGGTACAAGAGCTAATGCGATTTGACAAACCGAGGGGCAACATGTGGGACAATCCACAATGGTGCAAACGCTGATGCACTGAGCCTTGGATCTCACTCCACACCATGAGAGTAATTGTCTCAGAGATTGTCCCTCAGTTTGTTCAAATAGTTTTACTTGGTACAACATTAACCGGCGAGTTCCTACAAAAAAAAATAATAAATGAGAACTTTTTTGCTACCCAATTTATTTGCTGCACGTGCTTGCGATCCAATTGTGGTCTACCACATCATCCAAAAGAAAGGGCATAATGAAAATTATACTTGTTGTGAGACTGCATTTGCCCATTATGTATTTTCTTTTAGACAACTTGGTGGATCACGATTGGGTGCTATGCAAGTGCAGCAAATCATTCGGATAGCAAAAGGAAAATGCTAGATAGGAACGTGGCGGATCACGATTGGGCGATATGCAAGTGCAACAAATAATTCGGGTAGCAAAAGGGAAATGCTAGATAGCCAACTCGTTTGCCATGGCCCTCACAAAAACGTTCCAAGCAATGAGGACCTGCCAACACTCCACATCACGTGGAGTTGGCAACAAATGTTGGCAAATGAGTTGGCTTCCTAAATGGGGGGGAGGGGAGCCACATATGAAGAGAGAGGGAGATCCATGTGGCCATTTTGTATTGGGCCACTGGAAATAAGTCTCATAGGAAAAACGTGTGAACAATCATGGCAATACCATGCGTGTCCCTATTTTTTTACATTAAAGTCTCATATGGCATCCTAAATTATTTTCTTTTACAATTTGATCCTTTCATGGTCTATTTCCTACTCCTCTCAATCCCATCCCTCCATCTCAACTCCATTTGATCTCAGTCATTCTCCTCCCAAAGTGAATCACACTCATCCTAACCCCCCTTTTCCATCCTACTCCCAAACTCATCACAATCGTCCTTTGTACCCCCCACAAAACTGTAGCTTATTATATAGATTGGAGTCATTGTATATCAAGTTTGAGTCGGGTTGAAATGGATTTGGTTTACTTTTAAGGTTTTCAAATGGCACCAATAATTCTGTAAGGGCTTACATTTTAATTGATACAAGCATAAATTTCTGTAAAATAAATGCCGCAATAAGGAGGTTTAAGGAGGGTGCAAAAATCCATGGATGGCGGATGCACATCCGACATAAGCCGGTACCATGTGCACATAAAAGGAGACAAAAGAAGTCAATTTAAAAATCCAAGGAAAGGAGGCACCCCGTGGGGGAGGATTCCCATGCGAGAGAGAGAGAGAGAGAGAGAGAGAGAGACGGGGGGGGGGGGCATGAGTCTCCCTTCTGCATCTCTTTCTTCGCCACATTAGTCTCCTTATCCCTTCTCTACCCTTTGCTTCTATGAATCTGCCATGTCCAACCAACATGATTAGCAATCTAGAACTCTTTAAATGGATCTTTGTCCTGCAAGCAAGTAGTTTAATTTAAAAGTGATGTTTACTAACCTTTCGCATGAATGTGAAACTTGAAATTCGCTGGTACCAGGCCTAGCAGAAACCTCTTGTTGTGATGCAAGTGTAGTCTTGGTGTGACTCCAGATTTATCAATTCACTTCTCTCCTCTTAGTTCCCCCTATGTATTTCCTTCTTTTGTTTTTTACTGAAAAGTTTTCTTAGAATCTGTAAGTTTCTTAAACTTTCTGGATTGATACTCCAATGCCCTCAAGGTTAATCTCATAAAACTTCATCTTAGAATCGTATAGCCTCTCGTGGCCCAGAAATTTGACTTTGCACCATGTCATGACATTTATTTCAGTAGAATTAAAAGCTGCAGCATAAGCTTATTTTATTCCACCGCTTTTAGTAATTTAATTTGTCGTGCTTTCATTAGTCTTTTCCCTATGATTTTATATCCACTTTTAAAAATCAATTTTGCATAATTTAAACCACCCAGTAGTTCAACTTAAACTAAAACTTAGCCCAGAACTTTCTGCGTCTGATTTAAAAGTAGCTTCACCCACAGTCCTTCCTAACCTAGAAAAGCATCTTTCTGAAAAAAAAACCTTCCATCCTATATCATAACAATTTATATACTAGTGCCAATCTCCAAAATATGTTACAACTTAGCTTTGGAATATGATGTAAAACTTCATTCAACTGACTAGTGCATTACTGCACCATAATCTCATAGTGTTGGCTTTGATGTTTCATTACGAAAATGCATTTGGCATGCTGTATAAATCCGATGGTCTCCAAATAGTTGAATGCACAATGATATGAAAAGGAAGATGATAGGGGAGCCCCATTCTATAGGCCCCATCAGGAAGCCCCATCATGTGACAATCCAACAGTTCAACAATTTAATATGAAAAATAAAGCAAAGTTCAAAAATCTTATTTGCCCTCAAGAGCAAATAAGAGTAGGCTCTATACACGGTCACTATTGACTCTCATTTCTATCAGGATTTTTAAATATAATTTTTTGAAAATTATGTTTTATACTTTAAAAAATCCATAACTTTCTGTGTACATATCGAAATTTTATAAAATTTGTATTTTTGAAATCTACTCTTTGAGCTCTACAAAACTAGACCCATATTGCCTATGAAATTCTAAGAAAAAAAATTTGGATATAACACTACACTAGGGGTGTAAACAAAGCCCATCGGTCCGAACCCGGCCCAGCCCAGTCAACGGCCCGACCCGACCCGACCCGGCCCGGCCCAAACACACCATGGGTCGGGCTCAAGCAGCCACCTTGAGCCTGCAGCCCAGCCCGAAAACTTTTGAAAACTTTGTTTCGAAAGCCCGGTCAACGGGCCGGCCCGAAGCCCAGCCCGATTGTTATAAAAAGTCACAAATTGCTGATAAAAGTCGGTCTCGAAAACTTGGTTTCGAAAGCCCGGTGAACGGCCCAACCCGGCCCAGCCCGAACACACCATGGACCAAGCTCGAGCTACCACCTTGAGCCCGGAGCCCGTAGCCCGGCCCGATTGTTATAAAAAACTGAAAATATCACTTTTGAAATCTTGATTTCACGTTAACTAACTAAATGTCACTTAGAAAAGAAATGTCACGTAAAACTGGCAATTACAAAATCAAGACACTTTATCGGACACAAACTTATAACTTTATCGGGCACAAATTGTCTCTTAAATTTATAACTGTCACAAACTAAAAATGTCACTTTTGAACTCTTGGTTTCACGTTAACTAACTAAATGTCGCTTACAAAAGCAAATGTCACGTAAAATTGATAGTTGCAAAATCAAGAGACACTTTATCGAACACAAATTGTCGATAAAAGTCTCTTAATTTCATAACTGTAAAAAACTAAAAATGTCACTTTCGAAATCTTGGTTTCACGTTTAAATGACTAAATGTCACTTAGAAAAAGCAAATGTCATATAAAACTGACACTTGCGAAATCAAGAGACATTTTATCGGACACAAAACCACCAATAAAATGTCTTAATTTAGTCAAAAGACCAATTGCCAATAAAATGTCTCTTAATTTAGTCATGTGACCAACTGCTGATTGATTTGCTTGGCTCGGTGCAAGTGGCAACGATGATCTCATCCTGCAAAATAAAATTTATATTAGGTTTTTTTACTTTGACCCTCATTTTCACTTCTAAATTTGAGTTACACCCTCACTTTCTAAAAATTTGGCTTTACCCCTCAATCTGTCACTTCAGTGAGCGACCTATTAACAGTAGATGTATCTCAAATTTAGACACAAAAATGGGGATGTAATTCAATAAAAGAAAAACAAACTTTTAACGGATTGCTCATGGTCAGATGAAGGATTGGGGGTAAAGTCAAATTTTTAAAAAAGTGGGGGTGTAACTCAAATCTCACCATAAAAGTGGGGGTGTGAGTAAAAAAAACCCGTTAAGATTTCATACCCAAGGAAAGTTGACAACATCTCATGTCACTGTCATCCATAAAAACCCACTAACTTTTTGTAAAATAAAACAAACAAGGGGTTGAAGGGTCTTTTGTTAGTGTCACGTCAAGGGGCTTACTTGGGCGTATAGAATGTGAGATCTAAATCATTTTCCATATGAAAAACATGGATATAAGTGTTACGCACAAAAAATTCCCAAGACAGAGGATCTCTATCTGGGCGCGCGCGCGCGCACACACACACACACACACACACACACACACACACACACACACACACACACATATATATATATATATATATATATATATATATATATAGGGGCATGCTATGCTGCGGCATGCGATACGTGCGGCACCGCACCGCAGCCGTTTGATGCACGCGCTGCGTGCATCGCATGCACGCAGCGGTGCATCAGACGGCATGCGGTAGGTGCCGCACTTACCGCATGCCGCATTATAGCATCTCTCTCTCTCTCTCTCTCTCTCTCTCTCTCTCTCTCTCTCTCTCTCTCTCTATATATATATATATATATATATATATATATATATATATATATATATATATATATATATATATATAATGCGCCATGCGGTAAGTGCGGCACCTCACCGCAACCATCTGATGCACCGCTGCGTGCATGCGATGCACGCAGCGCGTGCATCAGACGGCTGCGGTGCGGTACCGCACGTACCGCATGTCGCAGCATAGCATGCCCCTATATATAGAGAGAGAGAGGAATCGAGAAATGAGCTGCCAACCTATTTCGGCGAAATAAGCAGCTACCCATTTGAAGCCCTTAGGAGTTTTAGAATGTGTTGTTTTTTTGTGAACATAAGCACCTTACCTTAGATAGAACACCCACAAAAAATCAGGACATTCTAGAACTCCTAGGGGCATCAAATGTTAGAAGTTTTATTGAACGTTCGTTGTAACTATTAATCTGAAATATTACTGATGCAAAACGATGCAGGTGGACAGGAAATCAGTAGTTTAATTGTACTAGCAGTACTTCACTATAAATTAAAAGTTTCAGGTTGAAAATATTGTTCAAGCCATCAGCCTGGAATAATGGATTATAAAAGAAAACTACTAGCATCGGGCAGTCCGATCTCAATTCCAAGAATTAAAATAAACAATGCTTAAATTAAGCGGCAAGAGTTCGTCCCGCAATATCAAGAACTAATGACTTAACAGGCAGGTGGGGACGCACAACCTCACGATGGTGGACAACAATCGGCACAGATAAGATACTGGAGACCAGATTAATGGAATTACCGGGAATACCCTACTGGGAGGAGATGTACCTACTAAGGGGCGCGTGGAGCTTCAGGGGCCTCGAGTGGAGGCGGAGGCGGTGTAGAAAGCTCGAGCGGAGTCGGGACCGATGCAAGCAAGAGGGCGGCGACGTTCTGCTGTACGGGTGCGTCCGGATGTCGAGGTAGTCACCTTCGTCCTGGCTCAAGCCGTGGTCGACGTCTGGTTCAACTATGCCAGTATGTCGGGCGCCGATAGGCACGGGCTCGAAACAGGATGAAGCCGGGTTGGATTGGAAGGGCTGAGTATTATGGATCGGGAGAGGGAGAGGGAGAGGGATGGGTCGGGTCGGGTCGGGTCTGGGGTTCGGGTAGGCGAAGGGGTGAAGGAGGGGGGCGAGGGGTTGGTTAGGGTGGTCGGCAGGGAAGGAGGAAGGGAGGTCGGGGTGCGAGTGGGGGCCTGGGATGGGTCGCAGGGCAGAGGGAAGGGAGGAGGGAGGGATATGGGTGGCTGGGGTGGTCGGCAGGTGTAGGGGAGGTGGTCGGGTGGCGCGGGGCTGCGGGAAGGAGGGTGCGGCGTGGGGTTGTGGGCGGAGTCGGGGAGCGAGGAGAAGGGTCGGGGTCGGGTTTCAGGCGCGAGGAGAGGAAAAGGGGGGGCTCAAGGCTGGGGTGCGGGGAGAGGGGGTACGCAGGTCGAGCTTCGGCACGGGGAGAGAAGGCGGGGGTTCGGGGTTAGTGCGCGGGGAGAGGGGGAAGGCGGGTCGGGCTGGGCCACGGGGAGGAGAGGCGGAGGTCAGGGTTGGGACGGGGGAAAGGAGGAGGCGGGCTGGTGGCTGGGGTGCGGGGCAAGGAGGCAGGATGAGGTAAGGGTTGGGCTAGGTTTCACACGCCTAGGGTTTGGGATTGGGGTTTCACACACCTCACCCTGATTCTCTCAACAATTGTAGAGGGAAAAAAGATTTTATTTCATTATTCAGTGCCTACAAAGGAACAAGGGGGGCCTTTATATAGGCTTACAATGACTAACCCAAATAGCCGATAGACGAGGTGAGACTAAACTCAAAGCAGGAAATAATAAAAGACAATATAAACGTAAATAACTGGGGTCAGCTCTACTTAGCCGATCACAATCACAAGCTCAGATAGCGCCTCCTGTGCTGGTACACACACCACGGGCTCGGCTCGATGTAGATGTCTATATCAATAACATTTGATGCCTCTAAAAGTTTTAGAATATACTTATTTTTTGTGGGTGATCTATCTAAGGTAAGATGCTTATGCTCACAAAAATCAGCACATTCTAAAGCTCCTAGGAGCATCAAATGGGCGACTGCCCATTTAGCCGAAATAAACCGCCAGCCTATACCCCGTATCCTATATATATATATATATATATATATATATATATATATATATATATATATATATATATATATATATATATATATATATATATATATATATATAGAGAGAGAGAGAGAGGGCTGTTACGTTACGATGTGCGTTGCGGAGGAAAATGCGCTGCGGTTTATAAGTCGTCCGATCGAGTGTAAGCCAATGGATAAGATTCACCCCCACTAAACGAAAACGTTGTTACTATAGCGGCTACAGTAACACCGATTCGTTCTCCGACTCCGGTGAACGGCTCCGACCGACCCGACCCCACCCCACCCTCCGCAGACTCCGGCCCCGCCCCGCCCTCCTTCTCCGACTCCAGTCCCGCCCGACCTTCTCCGACTTCGGTGAACGGCCCCGCTCTCCTCCGACTCCGGTGACCGGCCCCACCCCGCCCTTCTTCTCCAAGTCCGGCCCCGCCCCTCACCACAGATGTCCTCGAGATAATGGCTCACAGGATGAGCTAGCGGCAAAAACAAACCGGTTCCCCATTCTTCCCAATCATTGGATTAATCCAGATCGGACGGTCAAAAATCGGCAACTCATTTTCTCTCGGCAGCTCATAGCGCAACGTAACATTCCTCTCTTCTCTCTCTCTCTCTCTCTCTCTCTCTCTCTCTCTCTCTCTCTCTCTCTCTCTCTATATATATATATATATATATATATATATATATGAGAAATGCTTGAATGCGGCATGCGGTAAGTGCGGCACCTACCGCATGCCGTCTGATGCACTGCTGCGTGCATGCGATGCACGCAGCGCGTGCATCAGACGGTTGCGGTGCTGTGCCGCACGTACCGCATGCCGCAGCATAGCATGCCCCTATATATATATATATATATATATATATATATATATATATATATATATATATATATACAGTGTTTAAAAAGGCATTTGAGGCTTACGCCTCGAGGCCCGCCTCGAAGTGAGGCGGTCCTGTGTTGCCTCGAGGTGCACGCCTCAGCATCCACATATAAAAAACCTATACCTCTGCATCAAGTGGTGTATGCCTTTGTCCGAGGAGCGCCTCAAGGCGTTCGAGACGTAAGTCTCATGCTCCAGGCGTGAAACATAGGGCGGGGAGGGGTTAAAACCAATGTTTGGTGTGGAAGGGGCACAAAGGGTTTGATATGTAAATCGCCCCCATGGGCCCTTTTTCACCCATTGAAACCTCCTAAACCATTTTAGATCTTTTTAGGCTTTGAAACCCCTTTACCTCCAAAAACCCAAAATCAAGCTTTAGTACTCATTTCTTTTCCGATTTTAATTCCGAAGTTGTATTCTTCTTTGTGGATTGTCTACCAATTACAAGTGAGAGATCAAGATTTGTTTCAAGTTTAAAGGTATAGATCAAGATCTTGCTTCTTCTACTAGTTTTTTCTATGATTTTTTCTTTGTATTTTACCATTTCATGTATTCGTATCATTGTTTTTTTTTTTTTTTGAATCTTGACAATGTTAGTGCTATATTCGTATTTTATTGTTTGTTATTACTTATTAGTTGCTACTTTAATTTATTACCTTGAATATTAAAGAATTAAGCGTGTTTGAGCAATTTGACTTTTTATTTTGTTGTTAGATTGCTCGAGGAGTGCTCAATCGTGTCATATAAGATATTTTCTAATACATTGTGATTTATTATGCATATCTAGTTCAATTATTATTACACATTCAATAATAGTATTTATTCTGAAGTTTTTCTTCTTTAATTTCTTTTTTACCAAAACGCCTCAAAAAATTTTGAGGCTTACGCCTCAGTGCGCCTTAAGGCTTACGCCTCGCCTCTCTAAAGGAAAAACGCCTCGGTACGCCTTTTGCCTTTTTAAACATTGTGTGTGTGTGTGTGTATATATATATATATATATATATATATATATATATATATATATATATATATATATATATAGATATATATATGGGGCATGCTATAATGCGGTAAGTGCGGCATCGCACTACAACCGTCTGATGCACCGCTGCGTGCATGCAATGCACACAGCGGGTGCATCAGATGGCAGCGTTATGGTGTCGCACTTACCGCATTATAGCATGCCCCTATATATATATATATATATATATATATATATATATATATATATATGGGGGCGGGGAGCTTGCACCCGAGGTGTAGCATTGTTGTTGCACCTCTTGCTTGTTTACCTCCCTAGAAGTTTTGGAATTTGATGAAATTTGGTGAGGGTGTTGTCTAGGGTAAGATGATCATCCTCACCAATTTTCATCAAATTCCAAAACTTCTACGAGAGTCAAATAGTCGAAGCAAAATCTGCAGATTTTAACGGTGACACGGACGGCTAATTTTGCTTCGACCATTTGACTCCCCTAGAAGCTTTAGAATTTACTGATTTTTTGTGAGGATGATCACCTTACCCTAGAGAACACCTCCACCAAAAATCACAAAATTCCAAAACTTCTAGAATGGCAAACAATGCCTGAGGTGCAACAACGACGCTGCACCTCAGGTGCAGGCGCCCTTTTCCCTATATATATATATATATATATATATATATATATATATGAGTATTTCTTAATATACATATATGTGTGTTTATTCAAGAGCCTTAGCCCAGCTTGAGATAGATCCATGAATCCGTTAAAGGGGATATATAAAAGTTGACGAGGGTATAGCTGTCGTTGGAGCAAAGCGAGGTTGATACAGAGCAAATTTCCATGCCCGACTTACCAAGCCCAGGCTTAACCCAAATGTGGCGGCCCATCTCAGACAGGGCGAGTTATCTTTTTTTATTATTTATTTTCTATTTAAGCTCTTATTTTCGTACAATTAATAGGGTTAATTGTAGATTTGAGAAACAATTTATCTTGTGGCGTTTTTAGTCCACATTTTTTGTGGATGGTTATGGATGTAAACTGGCCTATTATATAAAGGCACGGTCTCTTTCTTTTAAGTTAAAGAATGAATTAATAAATTTATGTTTGCAAGTGCTTTCCTGCTGATAGGATGCATCCTCTCCCCCCTCATTGGTGCCGACTCCAACAAACCCTAGGTGCCGACTTTTAGGTTTCTTCCATCTCCTCCCCTCTCTATCTCGATATCTCTCATCTCTATCTCTATCTCTCTATCCCTTTCTTTCATTTATCACTAGATTCCTTTTAGATCCATCAGAGCCTTTGCTGAAAAATAGAAAATCATTCTAAAATAACCTGAAACTAAACATAATAGAACCCAACCCTACTTTTTCATCACAAAAACGATCACAAAGCATTACCCTCTAAATTATCGACTTTGATCTCTTCCTCTCTCCAACTATTGTAATTTCCTTCCAGTCTCTATTTTATTAATAATAGCTTGGGGTATAGCTTAACCCCATCCTCTCCACCTTGGAGATGAATTCCGCTATAAAAAAAAAAACGATCCCAAGCATTACCCTACCTTTCCCCCAACCTTCCCATACAAGATCCACAATTATTCACCACCATAACCCCCGGACGAGCCCAAACTCAAATATAGAATACACAATCCAAATCTGGTAATCCTTTGATATCTCAACATCGAACGGACAGACACCTCCAAATTTTAACCATAACTTACTGACATCTATACCTACCTACCCTCCAAGTTTCAACCAATCCGAAAAACTAGATATAGTCAAAAGACCAAAATACCCCACTATTGTCATGAAAATATGCACATTCTCAAACCCAAATTTTTAACCTTGAGCGAGAACCTTTTCTTTTTGGCGGGACCCCCTCATCCGTCCTGCATCATATTTGGTATCAAAGCCCCTATTACGATAAAGGTTTAAACTGTGGGTATCGGTACCGATATCGGTCGGCACGGACCGATACATACCGATGATACAACTCAGTATCGGCCAGTACGGACCAAAACCAGTACCAATCTTTTTTTTTCAAAAATTAAAAAAAAATCAAAAAATATATATTACAATTAATAAATAAAATAAATATGAATTATATATAAATAATTAAAATAAAAGGTATATTTTAGGTCCATCGTGAATTTCCTCTCCAAAGATCGCATGGTGGGCTGCCTTGAAATCCTCTACCTTAACCTGAATTACTTGGACAAAGCCTAACACTAGAGTCTAGACTCCAGCCCAATCTGAACAAGATCGACGGTCTCAACCATGTGCCATCCTTGTCAGTCTTCTCCCAAAACGCACTCTACTCCTCAACCCCGAGCCAAAACTAACTAAAAAGAAATGTTACAAGTGCAGCGAGTTGATGACTCGTCAAACTTGTAATACTTCCACCTAACTGGTTTTAGCAAATGACTTGCATGCTTGCATCAAACAAAGACAGTCAAACCCATCCCCAAACACCATCTGTTGCCTTGTTGGTGATGGTGAATGTGAATGCATTGGGGGGTATATATAGCTTTCTGTTAAAGATTACTTCGAGTGAATGTCAGTCATGAACCATTGGATTTGATGCAATATGCTATCAACTTACTTGACACATGCAAACTGTTGGAGCACCATCACCTTCATATCAATATCCCACCTGAAATTGCACTCCACTTAGCTCACAAATAGTATGGTCCATTGCTCTACGTTCATTTTTACATTATATATAAGCGCTTTGTTTATTTCCTACTCTTCCATTTGATGACACTTCTGCAACATCCATAACAATAAGCTAACGTCAATGATCTACTCCCCAGATTTTGCAACATCTTCATAGAACAAGCGAGTTCAAACTATCCCCAGATTTTGCAAAATTTTCATAGAACAAGTGAGTTCATGATGATTAACGGATGTGTGTAAAATGTCTTTGCTAGGAGCCAAGCCAATTTGATAAAGCTGAGAATTCATTCATGAAACCTACAGATGCATGTACTATTGGCTCATCAGAAGTGCTTATCAAGGATGTAAATGCTGGGTTAGTGGTAAGGCACCCAAAAATCACAAAAAATAGAAATAATTAAATTCAGGAAGTTCTTGGATTTGCTTCCTAACAGTGATTCACGTCCTTGCACGCATTCAATCACCTCGTATTTTATGAATCGCCTACTAGATATTAACTCTATTATATAATTACCTCGGGAAAACATAAGATATCGCTTGAGATGTTCACATATGTGGGAATTCTATGATTAACGATCCTAGAATCAAAGAGATGTGTTTATCAACATGGGATTATGTATCTCGGGAAAGCATTTCCCAAAAAGTCTACTCTAGGGTCGTCACAATCTCTCGACTCCATGCTCTATAGGTTTTATACTCCTTTAAAAAGATACCAAATTGACCATGTGGGGGTATTTCCTCGCTCCTTTAAAAAAATTCTTTAAGTATCTTCTACAACCTTTTCTCTCCATTATCTAAGTCCTATCACAATGCAGTCCACTATGGAGGACAACTCTAACTAAGAAGGCTCCACAAAAAGATTGCATGAATTTTCTAACCGGACCTCAACCTGACGTCAAACCTCTATAGCTGGTGTTGCAAAATGACCAAAATAGCTAGGGGGTATAGGGACCTACCAAAAAACATAGAAGACCAGTTGCCGGTTAGGAGACCGACCTACGGAGCAATTTTCCAAGGTTCCCGTAGACTAGAAAAGAATCCATAGGAAGAGGGAAGAAAACAAGATTGGATATAGGGCATTGTATTAATCTCTATGGCACAACCTATAAGTCAAAGATCCAAAGTAAAATAACAATCTTGCCTCATGGTTCTTTTTTGTTAGTGTACAGTAATAAGAAGCCTTACTGATCGCTCTTTGTGAACCGAGTATTAATGTATAATATCTAGGACATGATACATTACTCATATATAGTGCCAAGAATATAATATTATGTTTGAAAACAAGGTGTACCTTTGGAAGATATTCTCATCACACACAACACCAGAAGAGAGACAATTCAGATCGCCATAACCAGCAGCACTCAACCCATCATGAGGTCCCAAATTTGCATTTTCATTCGCTGCAACTTTTGGGGCAGGCACATTTTCTTCGTACTTTCTTTGACCAAACAACCAATTTGGGCTCTTAAGTTGTATTTCACTGCAATATATTGTACATAGATTTAAATACATGAAGGAAATATTTGCCAAGTGTGATACATAAAGTCGAAAAGATTAGTCTTTGCAGCAACGGATTTGTCATGATAACTACCTTTACAAAACGCATAGCATATAAAATTCAACTTTATATTTTGGCCGTAAAGTAGACCTGAGACGAACCAAACAAGAATGCCATTCAAAGCAAATAAACAACATGAATTCTAAAACCAAAAAAAAAAAAGGATTCCACAACAAAGAAAAGGATCATATAGATCCCATAGAAAAGACAGGACAGCATCTGAGAGTAGGTTAGTAAAAGGTTGCTACAATTTTGATTGTGTTCTCTTCATAATAATTGATGAAAATCTAATTAATAACAAATCTAAGTTTAATGATGCGGATCGAATACGAGTATTTAAATACCGGCAAACAAAGATGATTGGCTTCCTAGATCTAGTCCTAGACTTATGCGGCTAATATGAATGCACACACAAAATTTGAGACTAACGCAATTTTAATCAGAGTAATTGAATTTAAATAAGCATAGTACATCAAGCTATGCAATTATTTCAGGCAGTTAACATAAATCAATTAAGGACTTCATTTCGAAAGTCTTCAGGTATCTGATAGACTTCAGTTCAAAACATGACCCAGACTGGTACAATCTGAATTTTCTTTATTGATGATAGCATGAAATGAATACAACAGAGGAGAAGAGGCTTTACATAGAGCCCAAAGGAAGCCCTAATATGGCTGCATATTTGACGGCTTGGAGAAGGATTTCTCCAAGTTGTGGGTACCGTGGACCCACACGGGTCCATAAGGACTAGCGGGTATTGCAGTCCCTCCAGTACGTTTGTCGACCAAGAGAGAGATGTCACTCTTTTCTTCTTCCATGTATGCCCCTCTTTTCTTCTTCCATACATACCACTTCTGCCTTCTTGATCATAACAAGCCTTAAGTAACACAAATCCGAGATAACACAAGTCCACTAATGGACCTAAAATACAGATATACCCCAAAATAAAATAAAATCACATCAATATAAAAATCAGAGACCATTTCATTAGCGAAATCCACTATGCCGGATCTCCTGGTGCAGTTAGATCTCACTTCCGGCAAAGTCATCTATGATAAGTAGCCAAATCCTCTCGCATAGGGCTCTAAAAAGTATGCCCTGGTCTTGGTCACCATCAACTCTCCCTGGCATGAAAGAATTATCCTCCAAAGAATAAAGTTGATATACTTCTCGTATAGGTTCTGTTTGAGTCGAAGAAGCTCCACCTTTGTCACCCATGTACTCTCTGAAGTTGGTCATCCCTACCACTTCACTAGAAACTTCTGGTTGTCACCTGATCTGGTATGTAGGATATATTCATCTAGTATGTCCTCCGCCTCTTCTTCTCTTCTTGGCAATTATGGAGGCTTGGAGCTCTGCGATCAATGTTTGCGATTGCGATAGACTCAGAGGACAAGATCGCTTCTTCTGCTCGAGAGTCGAGACAACATCTCTAGGTTTACTTCTTTCTCTGTTACTTTGAATCAGATTCGAGTAATTTTGAGTCTAGTGTTAGGGTTTTGATTTCAAATCCATTTCAGCCCCCTATCGGCCACCTTGCCTCGCCG
This sequence comes from Chamaelirium japonicum, assembly GCA_947650365.1. Classification (NCBI taxonomy): domain Eukaryota; kingdom Viridiplantae; phylum Streptophyta; class Magnoliopsida; order Liliales; family Melanthiaceae; genus Chamaelirium; species Chamaelirium japonicum. Next base: position 21,268,841 of record OX393551.1, on the reverse strand, counting down.
TCCAGTAAAATTAGCGACCCCTGCTGACCACCTCACCTCTCCGTCCAGTGAAATCGACGACACCTGCACCCCTACGGACACTTTGCCTCTCCGTTCGTTAATGTATTTGAATGTGTAGGCTAATTCGTATTTATTATGTAGCTTACTATTAAAAAAAGCTAAATATAATAAACTCATATGCTATATTTTTGATTAATTAATGTTGGAAAATGACATATATATATATATATATATATATATATATATATATATATATATATATATATATATACTTGGTATAATTTTTAAGATTTTTTTTAAAAAAAAATCCTGATGCTTTACCCTTTTTTTCCCGTTTTCATCGTATCTTTCCGATTTTTTCCCTTGCCATTTTTTCCCCGTTTTCCAACTTGGTAACTATGGATGTAGTGACACTGTAAAAGGCTCGGTTGTATCTGTAGCATCAGTATCAAGGAAGGAAATAGGATCTTCTGCCCCTTTCATAATGGTTACAGAAGGGACACAAAATAAATAACTCCATCAAGTTATTGGTGTCAACCATACGAAAGTACTTTAAAAGAAAGAAACCCCTTCGATAATGGAGTCACACATGGAAGGGGCACGGAAGATAGAACTCCGTCTAGCAATGGTGTTATCCATATAAAAGGATCAAATGAGGACATTCCCTGTTCATAGAACTTTTAGAGTGTAATATTCAACTTGACCACATACATCATCACAAGAGAAATGAGCATGTCAGTCATTACAAATGAAGCAAACTTAAATAAAAAAACAATGCACGATATCAAAGGAAAATAAGAAAGAAAATAAAGAAAATGCTTATCATGACGCCCACATAAATTTTATAATATGTTTATGGGTTATATATTAAGATCTCATCTCACTATTCATGCTCCACGGTAAATTGTGCTGCACTAATAGCATCAAGATTCACATGTACTTAGTTAGATTCCCTTGAGTGTGGCAAAGGTACATGCTATGCAGGATATGAAAATATTGTGTGGAAATATTTCGACAGTGTAGAAATATTGCAGTTTTATAGAAACGATGAAAATATTGATTAAATGATGGATTTTTTATAAAAATCTAGACAAAAATAAATCAGGCATAGATACACTTTGGAACACTTAAATTACATTTCTACACTCTCATGGGGTGTGGAACTCTACATAGCTTGTATCTTATGTATGTTGTGCAAATGCATAATAGTTTAGACATTAAAAGATGAAAATATTGTTTTATCAAAAATTAAATATGATCATATAAAGTTGTTGATCTACAAAACATCAACATATCCAAAATTCAAGTGATTCCATCAACATTAAGACCTCATTTTTCCAAACCCCCGACTTTTCTAAAGGTAGATCCGATCAGTTTAGTGATGGATCCCTGAATCCGATGTAAGAATATTAATCTTGATATATTTGATGTTATGACACCATCATGTTATCAATTAAACAACGAGAAAGAAATCTAAGATTTACAATTTCGAACTTTTCGAGAAAAAAGAACACATCCATCCGAACGAATGATTTGATGCGTTTTTTCTTAATTTCATCTCCCCAAAATGGTCTTCGATGGAGGATATAACACCCCAAAACACAATTCCGAAGAAAATTCACGTCAAAGAAATCAAGCGAAGGAATTTTAAGGTGTTTGATAAATTTCCTAGAATTTCTAAAAATTTTGTAATATTTCATAATAATTTAAGAAATTATGTGATATTTCGCGAAATATTCTGCAGTTTCCAAAGCAGCCGAGATTGAGAATGATATTTCGTTTCAGTACTAGAGAAAAACAAAATATTTTGTGAAATTTCGTGAAAAATGTTTTGATTTTTAAACCTTGGATGTCATTGTTGTAGTTCATTTAAGGTGAACATAATAGAGAGAAGAGTAATAGAGAATAATGCAAGTGTGCCCGCACAAGCACACTTGCTCACACACAAGTAATTAATATGAAAGAATTATAAGTACAAATATCATTTTTCACATAAATACAATTACATATAGCGTTTTTCTTTCTCAAATACATGGGATCTGTACTTAAAATATTGCATTAGAGGTCATACAAGCTTACAGACAATATAAACAAGGGTTAATGTGTGAGATCCCTGACAACACATCGTTTCGATGAACATGACATGCTTAAGTTTCGTTTAGCCTAAGGTCCCTGACTTTATTCATAAACCCAAAATTACCCTCACATGTTCTCTTCTCCCATCTCTCTCGAGCACGACCACTCGCCGCCGCCTCTGCTACCCCGGTCCCTGGACCAACAGACCTCGAGCTGTAGCTGCTCGCCGCCGCGAGTGGGTACGGTTAGGATTCGGTTTAGATCCTAAGTCTAGGGTTCATCCCATGGCCCATAGATCTTGGTTTAGGGTTAGGTTTAGCCTTTTAGGTTCGATCTGGCGACGGTTCATTGGCATGCAAAAGAAAATTTAAAATGTTGTGAAGGGCATTTTCATCCACAGCATTTCAAATTCCTTTATCTTAACCGATCTCTTTGTCAGGGACAGGCTGGACAGCTCACTAAGTCCCCCTATAAACAATTATCAATAATAAACAGAAGAGACAAAGGGATGGAATGGATCTAGCAGGACATCTTATAGAGAATCCGAGATAACTAGTCAACCCTCCCAAACCCTCAAATCCTGGGTCAAACCTTCTGAAAGTGAGCACTCATTCAGTTGGATGCTCCAGCATACTAGAGACCGTTCTTCGAAATATATGTAAATGGAAAAGGTAGTATTGAGGTAATACCCTACAGAAATGTCAATAGTAAGAAGCCAATTGAGTTCCATAACCATCTGGTGATTATAAGTGAGCTAGATCATGACAAAGTTATCCATTTTCTTCCAATTTAATCTGGAAGAATCTTATTATCAGATTTTTAAGATCAAGAACACGCCAGATGATATGAAACATGATGCCAAAGACAATACTAAGTAAAGCTTGAATTTATCATTTGAAAAACTCGGGATGAAACAATAGAAGTTGTTGCAATTAAATTAACTGCCAGGTTGAGAAAACTTACGCTGCGTCTGGCGCCATTCCCAGATTTCCAGCACCACCACTGGTTTTTACATCTAATTCACTGCAAAGCCTCACATTCTTAACTAAAGTACATGTTCTCTCAATCATTTTATCAAATGATGTCAATTTCATTCGTTGGAAGTCCTGTTTGCAAGCTGGAATTGGTGCAAGACTTGTTCCGATTCCCTCTCTCTGTAATGCATCAGGTGATAAACTGAAATAGATACCCAATTAAGTAATTAGAAATGGCACCAAGAAAACTACACAGGATATAATAAGAGCTTTCCTACAAATGCATGCATCTTTTATTGTCTGTACTGTACATACTCAACTAAACAAAGTGCCATTGTTTTAAGCCCTAAGATCCTGACCATTTACCTTCTGTCAGTAATAGGAACTGGCTCATCACCAATCCCTGAGATATGAAGATAATAATCTGAATCCAACTCCCAAAGCGCTGGTTTTCCATCCTGTGGTTGGAAGTAACCTAGAAATCTGTTAAGATCACCGAAACAAAGAATCAAATGTAAAAGATGTTCAAATATGATTCAAAGCCAAGCAAGAGCTTATATCACTAAGTTTCAATTGATCAAAGTGTGCATCCCTTAAAAGCATGAAAGTGAAGTGTTTTAGTGCAAAACAAGATGTAGTATATGCCAAGCCATGTGCCATTCAAGAGAGTTTAAGAGGATTCAGGATAAGTACAAGTTTATTGCATCTTGCTTTTCACCATCTGTGTAGGCATTGCTGTAGTATCGCTTTATGGATTTTAAAAACTCACGAGACTGAGTAGTGGCCTTCCACTTGCCTTGCCTCTCAGGAAAAACCTAGAAAGAAGATAAATATACTAATCTATAATAGTCAAAGAATACTTCAAATTGCTTCTTAAGCAAAAAGTGATATAGCAATAAACACTAGCAATCAACATAATGGGACACGTGTACACAAACCATACAGTATTGTGTGCCGCGGAGCCTCCATATTGCTGAGCGAGTGCATCGCCCATACTCTGGTACATATCCATGAGAGCTGCAGCAATACTGCTGTCTGGGTCCACTTTAGGAACATCTGTCAAACCCATTGCATGGAGTTGGCGACCTAAGGCTGCTAGGCCATAAGCATACTGGGCAACATTTGTACGGTCCAAGCAGTCGATGCAGTTAGTGCGGAGGACACCACTTTGGATGCAAGGCCCATTATCCAACAAGTGAGGTCGATTTAAGTCTTTTTCTCTCTCCTGAGTAACCAGACTGTTCAAAGATTCACAATTACTACTCATCCTTGCAAGATCTCCAGAACTAGATCTAACATCACCAAGGGAAGCATCTCTGTACAGAACAATGATGATGTATTTTAAGCTCTGCATTAAAAGCTGAAATTCTGATACAACATACTCAATTATGCAAGGATCAAGAAGCACACGTGAATGTGCTAAAACATACAATCATTCAAGGAAAAGTTGCACCCCTACAATAGTTAATGTCAATATGACTTGTTAAGCAGTTGTTTTGGACCTATATTATGAACCTGCAGCCTATAGTGTACCTTTGTTAAGATTATTGGGGCACATTTCATTGGAAGCATATTCTGGAATGAGCCTAACTAGGTCCGGACCAATAGGTTGTACAGCTAGGAGCAGCCACTTACCAAAGGTATTTTGCTCGTCATACCCCAGTAACTAGTTCTCATTAATAATAAAAAAATTAGAGGAACCCACGGACAGCTACGCTCATGTAACCTCTCCTCATCTCCTTTTCATTTCTCTTCTGCCATTGAACACTATATTTCCTACTTCTTCTGTTTTATTTTTCTATTTACTCTTTTTCAAAAAAAATATTCTAAAATTGTATTGCGTTCTCCTTCAGAGGCAGACAAGTGGTGTTCAGAACTCTCTATGCTGTAGAACAAGAACTCGCTTAATTTCATGGCATTACTAGATACAGCATATTATCATAATAAAAGCAAAGGAAATAATTATTGTGTTTCTCATATTCTTTGAAAAAAATTGCCGGTAGGTGGATCTTCAAAATACCTCAATGATGTAAAAAGAGTGGACGGCGTAAAAAGAATGGATGGTACGTGGCTCTTTGCATACCACAGTTAAATGAAGATAATTACATCTAAAATGAAGATAACTAGAGTAGACACAAAAAAATTTCCATGAACAGCTGAAAGGCATAGACATGAGAAAAGGAATAGAGTTTTTGCACTCTTAACAGCTGAATGGATTGTCCTGCTCCTTTACTTAATAATGATCAAAGATCTAGAAGAAATAGTGAAATACATGTTGGTAAGTAAATTGCTATGAAGGAACCAACGTAATTTCTGAACCCATAAAAACATAACCAAAGTTCAAGACCTAACAGTGTTATATTCAAGCATATTCCAGTTGAAAGTTGCTATCTTAATCTAAAACAAAGCCTGTATTTTTTATTTAAAAAAATCATAAAGTTGAACTTTTTTTATAGTTATAAGTAACCTTACCATCTCAGCTACCATGAAGCAACTCAAAGAGTACCTATATCACAGTATGAAAGCCAGATCCACACAAGTCATGATAGGTGAAGGAGGTAGAGTAGGAACCAAATCATTTCCTTGAACAGCTAAAAGAAAAATATAGGATTTTCAGAGGATCCAACTATTGAATGGGTTCTCTTGCTCCTTCGCTTATAAATAACCAGAGATCCACCAGAAATATTAAGATACTATTGGAAAGTACAGTTTGAGTAGTAAATAACATAATATCTGAATTCATGACAAAATAATCAAACTTTAATTCCTGAAGGTCTTCTATTCAAAGTATACTCAATTTAAATTAAATCAAATCTTAATTCCTCACGGATTTCTATTCAAGGTATACTCCAGTTAAGAGGTTCTATGTTCACATTAAAGCCAATCGTTTATTCTAAAAAAAATCATCAAGTTGAAATGTTTCTATAATTACAAGTTATATTTACTGATGAAAGCTTGCTCTGGTACCAAATTAATGCCGGAACTAGATCCAATTATAATATACCACTAAAAGCCAATCATGAGAGAGAGAGAGAGAACCGAGGAGATCCGACGAATCGGGTGACAGTATCTGGCGAGATCCGACAAATTGAACGGCAAATTTGACGAAATCCGTCGGGGTCTGGCGACGATTTTCGGTTAATTTGGCGAATCTGGCGAGCTCTGATGTGAAATCCAGCGATTTCAACGAAATCCAGTGACTCCAGCAAGGTCGGCATCGAATTTTGGCGATTCCAGTGAGATTCGGCGACTATGGCGGCGAGATCCGGTGAGGTTTTGGTCAAAATCCGATGAAGTTGGTTGGTTTCGACTGAAACCCGATGGTTTCGATCGAAACCAACCCCCGCCCCCCCCCCCCCCCCCCCCCCCCCCCCCGCCCCATTTAAAGGCCCCATTTTCCCGAAACCAACCCACAGTTTTCACAAAATCTGTGGACTGGTTTTGATTGAAATGCCCACGAAACAGCGATATCCACAAAAGAACTCCAGTGATAGGCAATTAAACAAAAATGCAGCCAGAATTCATTCATTCATGACAAAATCAAATGACTACAAACATTGTCACTGTATAAGACTGGATGAGTTGATCTTTGACAAGTAGTAGAAATGAAACCTTATCTAAATTCACATTTGTCATGAGAGAAAAAAAATGGAGTCAGTACCTTCCGGCGCTCGTCCGACTATTTTGAGTTGCTCTTCTTTTGTTTATGGCAAGTTTTCCACTGTAATAGAAACCGGTCAAATCAAGAGCTTCACTTGCAACCGCACCCAAAACTGCCAAAACATTTGCCGACTTGCTAATGAAGAGAGAAAAGCCAAAACAATTAGCTCTAAGTAAAGTCGATTTTCTTAATTCTTTAAAAAGCTGTGTCACAATGCCAACCTTTTTGCAAATTTGTGAAAATCCCAGTGAATAAACTTCAATTGTCCTTCTTCTGCAAGAATTTGGTTAAGATATCCAACTGCGCTTGCAAATTCACGTCGTAGCATCATTTCTCGAGGCCTTTTCTCAACAGTCTGCATGAAACCATTAACAAATTAATTAATAATATGTGAATAAGAATTGTGAATGTTATACTCCAAACAAACATAAAAATTACCACTGTTAAAAAGTGTCATAAGTACTATATACTATTTGAGCCGAACAAGCACGCCAAATCAAACTTATTAAGTGACTATTAATCAAGTCACCAAGATGTAATGGCAGTGTACATGATCATGCCATCAAAGAAAATGGTCATTATGGAACAGATCATAAATGTTGATCGATTATTGGACTCCAAGGAAGTTCAAAGTTGAAAGAACTAAGAGGCTAAGCTGATGATGTAGGAGCCACTTTATTGACTTTTACATCTAAATTGAATCAACCAGAAAAATACAATAAAGAACAACAAACACATTGTTTTATCCTTGATCTTTTCGATATATGTAAGTAAAGATTATCAATAATGGGCAAATTTGACTTACCCCCAAAATTATATGCTATTTAGTAAGTCACCCCCCTTTTAATCATTATTAGACTTACCCCCCATTCCATCCAATTCCGCCAGTCAAACATGTTTGACTGCTATTCCACCCTCCTAGGTTTATTTATTAGACAATTTTGCCCCTCGCAATCAAGAACACAATCGTGGAGGAAGAAGATAAAGATAAATTGCCCAAAGTTAGCATTTAACTTTTGGGATTTGATGACTTGGGGGGATCATCTTCTACCTCCCGAATGGATATTTAAGGATTTGCGAAAGATTTTCATCTTAGAAATTTGAGGATTTAAGGAAGATCTCCATCTTCTTCTCTCAAGTAGGTTCCTTCCTCATGAATGTGTATATCATCTTCTTCCTCCAGATTAGGTTCCTTCATCACTAATGGGTCTCATCTTCTTCCTCCCAAATGGGTTCCTTCTTGTCGCCTACGCACGCGCCTTGACAACACTGATTAAAAGGGGGGTGACTTACTAAATAGCATATAATTTTCGGGGGTTAAGTCAAATTTGCCATCAATAATCAAGTTCTACCAACATAGCATGAATTTTATCAACAAAATATGAATTTCTACATAAAACAAAAAACAAGTGCGGCAGCAGATTTTATCAAGGAAAGAGAGCAAGCACTTCATATTTTGATCTAAAAATAAAGCAAACAAGGTAGAAAGGGCACCAATTGATCAAGGATCGAGTAACGGTTATCTAGGCATAATCTGGGCACTACAAGAGGGTGGCGGAAGGCGTAGGACAGAAGTAGTGGCGATGGATGATGAAACAAATAAAATAATAGATAGAAGATAAGAAAGAAGAAAGATAAAGCATGGGATGAAATCCACCGTTGGTGCAAGGAATCGTCATCAAATGCTCTCGCAAAGCAAGGCTAGTCGATGTGATCGTCGGATCCTTCCGAGTCGAGAAGCCCAAAAGCTCTTCTCGAGGACAAGTTGAGGTGTCTCGGTCCAATCGAGGGACTTCCTGAGGCGAAGTTGGGGAATGCGGAGGGCATGAAGCCATCGTCTACTAGGGTTCTTCTCACATGGAGGAATCAAAATATACTCAAATCTGCATTTTTCTCTTCTTTTCCTTTTTTATTAAAACTAGGGTTTGCAAAGGAAGGATGAGATCAATCACAAAAGATCACGAGGTTAGATCAAAAGGTGCAAAGAAGAAAAGAATAAAAAAATATAGAAAAAGGAAAGAGAGATAGAGGACGTCGGGGGGAGAGGAAGGGGCAGTCTCGGGTGATCCGTACAGACGTCGTACGTGAAAGAAAGGGAGGGGCGGGAGGATAAGAAAGATGCCCAAGTTGGGCTTATCTTAAAACCCGAGAAGCTTATTTGTAAAGTCCATTAATGCTCAGTCATCAAATAGCATAAGTTATGATGATCTGACCGTAGGATTTGAGATCTAATCTCGACCGTTGACGTCCTGCGAATACTTGTTTGTTGTACTCTATTAATAATTTGGAAACTCATTGGAAAGAGCCCGGAATGATCCAAATAGCCCCCGAATGCAGTTGTGGACATCCCCGCACAATAAGGTATTGACTAAATATGATAAACTAAGCTGAAAATAAGCCAAAAACAAGGAATAAAGGACCTGAAAAGCTGAAAGCAAATGTTAAATAAATATTTTCAGCAAGTAAATAAAATAAAAATGATCCTGATGCATATCAGGCCAGCATCATTCGCTTCTGCTGCAAAAACTCATCCTTGAATTTATACTGGAAGACGTTGCTTGCAGCAAAGGGAAGACCACCACCTTGGGATTGTCGCTAAGTCTAGATCTGATGAAGTATCCCCATCAGACGGTATCGCGGAATGCAGTAGGTATCCTTCGGATACCTGTGAAAGAATGGTTGACGTCAAGCGAGGGCCGAAGGCCACTAAAGAACTGGTGCACGAGCACGCGAGCTGTAGGTGATCGATCTGTCCCAACGAAGTCGAAGTACTCAAGCAGCCCAGCTGACTGAAACTCCACATCTAGCTCTGACTACAGTGATGGTGGAAACTCCATGGAAAGCGAAGGCTCCACAAGTATTTATGTCATAGGAGGATCTGCAGGAGGAGGTGGCTCCTCTAATGAGAATGTCGAAGGTGGAAGAAACTCCTCTGGAGTCACTGCAAGAGGTGGTGGATCCTCTGTAAGCACTATTGAGGGTAGAGGAAACTCCTCTGTAGTCATTGCAGTAGGAAGCTCCTTTGGAGGCACTGGAGGAAGGAGCTCTATTAGAGGTGGAGTCTCCTCTGAGGGTGATGATGGAATCGAGAGCTCCACAAGAGGTGGGGGCTTAGCTGGAGGTAGTGGCTTGTTGCGTGCTTGCCATGTCAACTCTACTCAATCTTATCCAGAATAAAATTTAGGGTTAATGTGTGAGAGGTCCCTGACAACAGATCCATCCTGTGAACAAGACCTCCTAAAGTTTCTTTTTTGGTAAACCCAAAATTATCCTTTCCCTGCTCTCTTCTCCCATCTCTCTCTCGACACGACCACCGCTGGTGAGAAGGGAGGAGGTGGGGCTCCGGCTGGTGCATTACACCCCACCCCAACGGCAGCCACCGCTGACCGTGCATCGCACCCCACCTCGACGACAGCCACCGTCAACCGTGCATCGCACCCCACCCCGACAGCAGCCACAGTCGATAAGGGAGGAGGTGGGGTTCGACGAAGGCGGGCAAATCTGACCTAGTTAGTGTTCACTGCTTCGGTGGCATTGCAAAGAAAATTTAAAACGCAATAGAGGGTATTTTCGTCCACAAGTTTTCAGAGGCCTTGAGCTTAATCGATCTCTTTGTCAGGGACAACTCACCAAGTCCCCCTAAAATTAACGTCATAACCTTTGGCCTCAATCGATATGGATGGAGACACTCAACCCATTCGATGAAGGACTTTGCGGGGAGGCCAAGAGAAGATGTTTGCTCCCGATAAGGGAACAAAATATGCAAACATTGCTCCCGATAAGGGAACAAAATATGCGAACATACTTTGACTGTGGATAAGAAGAAACATAGAAACAATGACCCTTATGTAGCCTGATGAAATATTTGTAAAAATTTATTTCACAAAGAAGATGGGAATATGAGGATCGGACGCGATGATGGGGCATGGCGTCATATTCCTATGATATCAACTTGATGTAGGCACAGATAAGGTACACTGCAAGTAGAAGTCTCTTAATTGACCTTTAAATCTAACATGAATCGTTGATATCAATATAATACAGAAAAATACAATAAAGGACAGCAAACACATTGTTTTATCCTTGATCTTTTCAATATATGTAAACAAAGATTATCAAAAATCAACTTCTATCAACATAGCATGAATATTTTCAACAAAATATGGATTTCTACATAAAATGAAAAACAAGTGCAGTAGAAAATTTTATCAAGGAAACAGAAGGACTTCAGATTTTAATCTAAAAAGAATGCAAACAAGGTAGCAGGGGCATCGATCGATCAAGGAGAGAGTAACGGTTATCTAGGCATAATCCGGGCACTAAAAGAGGGTGGCGGACGGGCATAGGACAGCAGTGGAGGTGATGGTGGATGATGGAAACAAATAAAATAAAAGATAGAAGATAAGAACGAAGAAAGATAAATCCTTAGATAAGATCCACCGCAGGTGCAAAGAGTCATCGTCGAATCTTCTCACGGAGCAAGGTCGGTTGATGAGATCACCCGATCTTTCGGAGTCATGAAACCCAAAAGCTCTTCTCGAGACGAAGTTGAGGCGTCTCAATCCAATCGAGGGACTTCCCGAGGCGAAGTCGAGGAATGAGAAAGAGCAGGGCGCGGAGTCGTCTTCTAGGGTTCTCACGTGGAGGAATCAAAATATTCAAATCTGATTTTTTTTTTTTTTTTTTCTCTTTTTATAGAACTAGGGTTTGCAATGGAGGGATGAGATCAATCCCAAAAAGATCACGAGAGGTTGAGATCAAAATGTGCAAAGGAAAGAATAAAGAAAGAAAAAAGATAAAGAAAAGAAAGAGAGAGAGATAGGACGTCGGAAGAGAGAGAGACGTGGACGTCGTACGTGAAAGAAAGGGAGGGGCAGGTGGATAGGAAAGATGCCTAAGTTGGGCTTATCTTAAAACCCCAATGGGCTGATTTTTGAAGCCCATTAATGCACGGTCATCAAATAACATAAGTTATAATGATCTAATCGTAGGATTCGAGAACTAATCTCGATCGTCGGCGCCCTGCAGATACTTGTTTGCTCTAATTTTTTTTAATAATACGATGGAAATTCATCAGAAAGAGCCTGAAATGATCCGAATAGCCCCTGAATGAGGTCGTTGGCATCCCCGCACAAGGTATTGACTACATATGATAAAATAAGTAGAAAATGACAAAAACAATGAATAAAGTGCCAAAAAAACTGAAAGGGAACATTAAATAAATGTTTTTAACAACTAAATAAAATAAAAACGATCCTCATGCATATCAGGCCTGCATCAACCGATCAATCAGTAAAGGTGGGAAAACAGACTTCAACCATTCAATTAAGAGGAAGAAAATGTGTGACTCATCTAACAAAAGTATAGATACTCTTTCAAGAATTTTTTGGATAGTCGAGAACTTGTCTTATAATTTATTTTGAATATATTTATTCTCGGTTTAAAGTATGAAGCTTGGTAAGATCCACATAGGTTTCCAATGACATATATTAGATGCCTAGGGGTTTCTATTTTAGGGAAAGAATTTTAGAAGGCTAAAAACTTTATAGTACTACGATCAGAAGGTCCTTAACAGTTTGCTTGTTGTCTGATTGAAATGGTTTTAAGAAATCCAACATCGTGGTAGGTTCAGATAGAACCCCGAGTGTTATCAAGGAACAAAGATGAGAAATAAAGGGAAAGAATATTTTCAACCGGATCACTCTGATTCGGAAGATCATGCAAATATACAATACATTGTGAAGTCATGCAAACATTGTGACAGTAAACATGGGTACCACAGAAGCATATCCAGAATTAATAAATGTATGGAAGTTAAAATAAATTGAGTACATGGACGGCAATCATATAGAGATATTTATAATAGTCATACACTATCAATAGACATATATTATCAAATAATAAACATCCATCCCTTATCATATCCCCTTAACTTTTTACTAGGCCCCCATTCACACTAAATCAATATGTGAGGAAAAATATAAGGGTTATTTTTCACTTAACCCCCCCCCCACAAACCACCAGCAAAAAAAAAAAAACATTTAGGTGCTAAGTAAAATGTCCCCCAAAGTTTCATTATTAGCTTCACCCCTTCTCCCAAAATTAACAGAACCTTCGAGCTCCATCTCACTTGTTGAACCAACGCTGACTCAACATCGCTTGGGCACTGACCAACTATTTTGCCCCTCATTCAAATGAGACTTAGTCCCCTACGTTTATTCATTACTTAGGGGTACCCCCACTTGCAGTAACCCTCGATTTAGCAAGAAAGATGAACCAAGTTTCAAATTGGGGAGCTTCAACATAGAGTTAAATAGTTAAAACTTATGAAAATGAGGATTTGGGGAGGTTTATGGCATGATTTTACCTTTGACACCATGTTTGATCCTTCACCTCCAGCCATTCTTCACTTAGTGTTTGCAGCTTTAATCTAGGGTTTCAAGCTTCGGTGGAGTTTAGAAACCCATTCGTGAAGGAAACCCATTCGTGAGGGAGATCTTCATCTCCTCCCTCAAATATGAGGTCAAGAAACCCATTGGTGAGGGAAACTCATTCTTGAGGGGAGATCTTCATCTCCTTTCTCAAATCCTAGACCAAGGAACCCATTCATGAGAGATCTTCGAGATCAAGAAACCCTCTTGTGAGGGATACTCATTCTTGAGGAGAGATCTCCATGCCCCTTCTCAAATCCTAGATCAAGGAACTCATTCATAAGAGGAGACTTGACATCCTTCCACAAACCGGAGGTCAAGAAAACCATTCATGACATAAAATCATTATTATGGAGAGATTTTTCATCTCCTTGCTCACAAATGGGTTTCTTTACGAATAAGTTTCTTGACATAGGATTTGAGAAAGATGGAGCAACGAGGGGCAAAATGGTTAACTAAAAGGAGGCTTTGAACAGACTGACGGTCAAGAAATGGGCCCAATTTGGCAGGTGAAGCTAATAATAAAAACTTTGGGGGTATTTTACTTAGCACCTAAATGTTTGGGGGGGGGGGTAAGTCAAAATAACGCAAATATAATAGATGGAATTGAAATGAGAAAGAACTACCCTACTGCAGTCAAGCTATATCCTGGCCACTGAAGAGAAGCACCCTATGATCAAGTTCAGGAATGCACCTTAATCAGATTAAGAACAATAATTGGATTGCCATATCGATTAGCCAGATCTTCAAAATGCGACTTGGTTGACTGGTATGTCGGATCATATCTCTGTACTGAAGCCAAGTAACAACAAAGGCATCAAAGATGAAGTTTGGTAAGGAAGAAAATAATAGATGAGCAGGGTGCAATGCACCAAAAAGATGAACAAAAAAATAGTATAGAAACCAAACAGCCTAGTCATGCTTGCATTTCTAGCTGCATTCTGTCCTTTTTCTTTCTTCCTATTTTTTGTCCTTCTTGGTTCTTCATTTATTTATCTTCAAATTCTGTACTTTTTTCCCTTCTTCATTTTGTGATATTAGTACTAATACCTACTGCTACATATCAAACGTCAAACTTACAGATAATATCAGGTTTAGGACTAAATCTTGAAGCTTCTTGTGACCAGAAAAGAGGGATTGAACCTCGCATCTGCACAACCGAACTCATTTTTCCACCGCATGAGCCAGCTTCTTCATCAAGGATAACTTGTTCAGTTTCTACATCATTTGCAACTCTGCCCCTATCATTTACACCTCTTTTCAAATAACTGCAGACCACAAAACAAAAGGTAAGAATCAAGAAAACGGCAGTATGACCACTTCCATGAAACCCAAAACAACTATCACCATAAATTTGTATTTAAAATGACAACACAGATTCTCACTCTGCGGTGGTGACAATGGAAATTAGAGGATAATTTCCATGGAAGAGAATAATGTTTCAGATTCAAATACCACAAAAAATTGGTTTTTAATAAGCCATTGCTACCACATTCACAATTCGTACCAATGTCATCCTAATGAAATTAGTTTGAAGTTTCGAACACCTTGGCAGATATTCATCGTCATCGGGGAGTTGATATGGATTAATGAAACAAAACATTTTACACGAAACATCCTAGATTTTTCTATGATCAGAAAGAATGCAGAATCTAAATGTGTAAACCCTGTTCTGGACGATACAAATCTGGTTTATTCAAAAACTTCAGGTGACAAAAGCATAAAAATATCATAGAAAACTGCTGGAAACTGTGGTTGAATTCTTCTTTTTCATTTGTACTCATGATTCATCCATTTGGGATGGGGAAATTTTGGTGTTACATCTACTTGAAATTAGGGTTGTTTTAGATAAGACAAAGGCTAAGAAATTTTGTTTGCAACTCAAACTAGGTTTTTCTTTTATCAATACATAATAAGATTTTTGTTCAAGAAAGAAAGAAAATATACAGTACAGTATAGTTTACAAGGATAGGAGAAAAAAATTAGAAATAATACAAGGCAAAAAGAAGAAACAAAAAGAAATAAAAACACATCCAGAAAGCAGAAGCAAGATGTCCATGGTCCTTAATCCAAAACATCATTAACAGTCAGGGCCAAGAACCAGGCATGGAAAGCATGTGAGTAGCATAGCAGGATAGAGATGCCACCAGAAGCGAACTCAGTGCGAACAACACTGAAACAGCAACACCATTCCCAAAATCAAGTTAGAACTGAAGGCAACCAACAGTAAACAGAAGTGTCCAGCAGTTTCTCCTAGATGAGACAAAGGAAGGGCCAACATACAACAGGCAACAACACTAATCAAGCAAAGCTCAACCAATCAGCCACTACAACCCATGAGCAAATAGCAGCGATCTAGAGATTACTACATGAATGATCTTATGGAGAAAAGGGAGAAAAATGAAAAATATGTCCTTAGGCACGGAGTAGGATATAGACGAGGAAGGAGATCCCTAAGGTGGTAAAGATTGTAAGGCCAAGTGGGGAGGTTGTTGAGCAAGAAGTGATGATAGAATGGGAACCCCCAACTGTACAAAATGCTTAAAATTCATGCATATTTAAGCTAAATGTCCTACAGGTGCTGTTTAGATACCTAAAGATGAAGACATAATGGGGCAAGGGACTTTCACTTGCAATCAAGGAGAGGGGAAAGAGACTCTTGAGCACACAGTCATCTCAAAGGCAGACTTGGGTTCCACATCGTCTTGAACCACTTAAGAACAGGCAGATGTTGCTGGATGTTTGCAAATAAAGAAATTCAAGCCAAATTGGTTGCTGTGAATCTGTGATGCACAATACAATTTAGGTGCATCTAGAAAAATAGATGCTAATATATATTGTGCCAACTGAGCAAAGGCTTCCTAGGAGGCAGAGAGCAGATTCGCAAAGGGAGGTTCAAGCTAATTCAAGTCAGAATAGAGGAGCAGCAAAGAGTCAGATTTATGAGATGTGCAGGCTGAGCTCAACGCACCTGCAGAAGCAGAGCACGTTGACAAGGTGCAGTATGACATGCAAAATTGCTCCAGACGAAGTGTGTCAAGTAGTGATGGCCGATGGGTAGATGTTTATAACTTTTCTTTTTCTGTTTTTTTTGGTAAACTTGTACAACTTTTCTGAGGAGGCAGCAATAGATTAGCTATCATTGTAGTTCCAATGCAAGAAGAGAGAGGGGCATCTAGACCAACCTAATGACAAGATTCCCATATGAGGTGGAGGTGGTATAGAGGTAAGTCTTGGCCTTGCTTTCATTCTGGGCATGAAAATAATGGGTATGGTAGTAGTGCAGTCCTTAAATCTGATAGCAAAGCCGCTTTGTTTAAGAAACGTTTCTCACTAGTCAATGATGGTGGACCTGGATGCTTTCCTTCGCTTACCTTAACCAGTTTTGTGGATAAAAGAGACAAGCGCAGAACCAGATGGGGCTTAGATAGGTCTGTCTTAGAGAAGGAATTAGATTCAAAGAAACATGTTAAAAGCTAAGGAAAATTAAGTTATCCAAAGCACCATCCAATACAGCTATTTTGAACCCAGTTGTGATGACTATGTTGGCATGATGTTAGGGAATAGGATGGCTTGAAGAAATGGAGGAAGAAGAAGGCAAAATAAGCTTTAGAAAAACCTGCAGCAGACACTTGGGGGAGGGTTAGGAAGAGATGACCTGAGGCCCATTTTGATCTCAAGCTAGAATTGGGGAATGACTGTCATTCGAATCTCCGGAGAGGTATTCTCTGGGTCGCTCTGTTGGAGCCGTGTAGGCTCAGCAACGGGCGACTAAGTGGAATGAACAAATGTTATCTATTTTGGTTCGTCTCGATGCACTTGGGTATCTTGGGCAAAAAGTCTTTGGATGGAAGAAGAAGAAGATGATCCGAAGAAATCTCAAAGGAATATCTGAGACTTATGGAGATCGAGGGATGAAAGAAGATGATGGTCCTACCAAACGTGCTATAAATTAATAGCGGGCAAAATGTGCTAAGAACAAATTACAAGAACTCCGCTCGAACTTCGGGGCAAAGTGAAAATCAAGGTTTTGTGGGGAAATCCACTTTGGTCCTCTGATCCTCTATCTCCTTAATTTCTTCAAGATTTCGAATAAATTGCCCAATTCGGAGGTTTGCACGAGTTTGGAGGTTTTCAGAGAGAGAGAGAGTTGCGGTGCTTTGGCCCTTCCGTGCTTCGTGCTTTATCGATTTTGCTTTGGCTTTTGCTTTTGAACGTAGAAGAGAGATTTGTGATGCATTAATCCTTCTGGGCTTCGTGCTTTATCGGCTAGGACATGTGTTGCTTTACTCGTGATTCTTCGACTTTGGCACTGGCTTTTCTTTAGCTTTGGCTTTTAATGACAACGGGTGTAGCGTCACTAGATCTTCCTTTTCCGAACTTTCTTCTTCGTGGACGGAGCGGAGCTTTATCGATGCCCAAGTGCTTGCTTCTTGACGGAGGGTTTATATGTGTTCAAGAAGGAATTCTCTCGAGATGTGCTTGTACAAACCTAACAAGGCGTCTGGTTCTCCAAGTGTTGGAGTGTTGCCTTCTTCTCGGCAGAGCATCCTCTCTAGATTTCTCACTCTCTAGATCTCTGAACCATTTTCTCCTCCTCCCTGCCTCTTTATTTATAGACAAAGTAGGAGGTGGTTGGGAGGTATTATGGGAAGAATTCTATTACCAAAATGTCAATTGTACCCCCCCCCCCCCCATCATAACTATAATGATATGTTTACTCTCTTTTTTTCCTGAGTAGTTATGGCCTTTGATTTGCTTTGAACCTTTCCATTTGTGGCTTGAGCTCTTTGTGCACTTGGTCGATGGTGATCTGGTCTAATGTTTTGACCGTTGGATCATTTGGTTCGGCACGGGTCCACGTTTGGTAGACGTTCGTCAATTCGTGCTACTACCTTTCTTTTCGCTTTTTTTTTCTTCTTTATACGAACTGATGTAGCCCCGAGTGCAATCATAAAAAACTTTGAATATTAAGATAAGACTCTTTTATATTTTTAGAAATTATGCATCAAGATGGGAGATTAATAGCATATCAAAGATTGCAAGTGTGTTCCTTTATAATATTTTCAAGCGACAAATAATGGCAAATAAGATAAATAAACAAGATTCATGCAAATAAAACAATATAGGATGAAACCCAAACAAGTTATGAGCCAAAGGAGGTTATTAGACAACTAAATGATGTGTGACAAACCCTTTTATGACTACTGGAATTTCTGGACAACAAAAGGAAAGTTCGAGTAACGATTCATATGATTGGGAAAACAAGATGGAAAAGATGGGGAATCAATATTGCCCTTTAGATAACCCGTGGACGTGGATGATGTTGTTCTGCCTTGGACTATGCATGGATGACACCGTATGCCTCGGTAAAACCTCCTTGATAGTAGATGAAACGATGGCGAGGGAGATGGTAGCCAAGAAAACAGATAAGAAGTTGAGGCAAATCCATCTTCGAGAAAGAAAGTAACAAAGCAACGATCAATCACTAAGATTGAGATGAGATGGCGGTGAGAAGATAAACCATGGATGAGAAGAGGATATACAAAAAAGCAAGAAGAAACAACGAGGCGGTACAAAACGAGAGACAACACTCTCCAAATATTTCTCTTTTCTTCTAAATTCATCCAAATCTATCTTTTAGGGATTCCTATGTTCCTTTTTTATAAAAGAGAAGTCAAACACGAGAATCATTGGATCTCATGGAGACTAACAAGATACTTGCAAAAATAGAAAGGACAAAAAGGAAATAATAAAAGAAAAAGAAAGACGAGACGAGAGAAAGGGGGCTCACGGGGCCGAAATCTCCAGATTTCAGTCCGTACGATCTTGTACTGTGAGGAGAGAGAAAGTAGAAGAGAGGGGGGTGGGAGGGGCTAGGGTTTTACAGGTCCTCTCTTGGCAGGATCCTACGGTGTCTACTTATTTCATTAATTAACTCTCACACCTAAGTTCGTCAAAGAAATAAACTTAAATAACTTGAGTTCTAAGTGTCGGCTCGACACGAATCAAAAACCAAAAGTGCTCGAAATTAATAGAGCTGCATAATGAACAAAAAAATTTCAATTTTATTGCATCGGAACCTATACGCAGTTGAAAATAAGAATAAGCTTTTTTTGGATGCATCGCACATCTACATCACCAACCCAACATCGGGATGAACACGGGTCAGTCGGGTTCAACTCGTCTAGGTAGAGCTGGTGGCATGAACAAGCACAATGGCAATTTTTTGCATATAGTCCCCCTAACAAATATTGATTGTTCATATAAACACCTATCGTTTTCAAAACTTCATTGACATGCAGGGTAAAATGGTCATAAAAGTAGCCTTGGTAGGTATTTGCAAAATGAGAGATTTATGAAAGGTATCCAAGTAATTTCAAAATATACAAGGGTTTATACGCAAAATAAATATTTGTCAAAGGTCTATATGCAAAACTCCCTAAAAGAGGCATCAAGATAAGTAACACACCCAATGATCTACGTAATTCGACTTCATGTAGATGCCAATGTCCACGGAACCGAAGTCCAGGTTCCACAGTCCACTATTTTGAAGAGGTACACAAAACTAGGCAATCTTACCAACTCAGCTAGGTCTTATTGGTATTGCCCAAAAAATTGTGTTGGCTCTGCGTGCACGTTACTTGATCTCCGTAATCGTGCATCATCGGACTCCTTTCAGTCAACACCTCTTTCTTGCACTATGCCCACGATCCAACTTTTTTACAGAACTCCGTCTCAAACACATCTATGGTGTTCAACTGACCAATCTACCATGAATCGAGTCCACGGTCCGATCTCCCCTTCGAAGGAGGCTCTAAACCTCTCCGAGCAACCAACCTCAACATATGTGGAACATGTAACACGGGTGGACAACTCCTAGGTTTCCCTAAGGATAAACTAGCATGAACACAAGAAAAAACCTACAAATATCTCTCACAAAGTGTATGGAATTTGTGGTGCCAGGTGAGATGAAAAGCCTTCAAAAGAATCAAAACCACACATAAATGTGTCCGATGAAACCTTTAAATAGCATTTCGAAAACCCACACTACTGATCATACATGGGGATAAAAACACTACCGGAATAGATTCCTAAAGTTGTGTGCAACTATCTATCTATCGGATCCAGACCTCTAATCGATCGCAAAAAAGAAAACCCGATACAAATAGGATTCAAAAGACTATCGACTAATGGAAATTCACTTACAATCAATGGAATAAAAGTTATAAAACTATATAATATTTGATCTCTCTTAAACATATTCGATCGAACTTATAAAATGGCGTATCCTACAGAACTATTCAATCTCACATCTGCCTGGCAATAGCGAGTGAAATGATTCAACCTTTCCAACACCCATTCCAAATCCTTTTCCAAACCTTTTCTAATATGATTTTCCAAAGCTATCAACAAATAGATTTTGAAATTGTTTTTGCCAACTCCATTTCAAATCATTTACGAACTAAATTAAAACAATTTAAGCGGTTTTCAAATCAAATACACTGAAAACATTTGCTATGTTCAGAATCCAAATAGTTCTATTCACAAAATCAAGTGTGCAAGTGATCTATCTATAAATTAGTACAACCTAGTGCAATATGCAACCTACTACTAGAGGGCTATCTAAGTCTCTAAGCCTTGTATTTGTTCCTATAAGAAGTTCATGGCACTATAGAACTGAAGCAGCTTTAATTTGTGACTTTCTTCCATAGTTTCTCCAAAGAACTGAGTTGTAGCAGTTGAAACTCGACTCACAACTCTATATGTGGCATCAGAACCATTTGCCAAAACTATTCCTAAGTAACAATATGCCCTCCCCAAACCCATTCCAAAAATGTTGATTGAAACCATGGCTTTGTGAAAGGAGTCAGGTATGTAGACCCTTTCCAAAACCCGTTTCAAAGTCTTCGTTTCAAAAAGTGACTTTGTCAACGGATCCAACTACATAGTTCCTTTCCAAAACCCATAACAAAGTCGGTGTTTGAAGCAACAGCTTTTTATCCCAAAATCCATTCCAAAGCCGTTGCTTTAAATGGCAGCAACCCCCCCCCCCCCCCAACAAACAAAAACAAAAGAGAGCAAAACTGCTATTTCATAGCTTCATTCAGAACTTTCATGCTTGGCATTAAAGTGGCCAAAAACACACTAGTTTGGGAATTACTTCCGGAAACACATCTTAACATTTTTTTATAAAATAATATAACAAAAAGGACAAGAAATTGGTAAACCTTTGAGACAGCAGGAAATATCCACAAAACAAATTTGAAGCTTGTAGATATTCAATTGAATTCAACTGGAATCTAACATAGAAAAAATTGATTGATTTAATCACAGTAATCATCTAATCACCAGTTTTGACTTCATAAGAATGTTCATTTATAGCAAGAACATACGTATGGAAATAATGAGCCCAAAGTCCATTAATAAAAAGAAGATTGACCTGCATATTCACTAGAGACTGATGAAAAGTTCTAATTTACAGGATGGCAAAGCCTACTAAAATTTAATATGATTCACAGTTAAATGATGTCTAAGCCCTGGTTCCGAAATACCTAGAATTATTCAGTAATATGAAACCCATTAAAATTTTAAAAAAGTTGTCAATTATGAAGAAGCAGACATCCAAATAACTGAAAGCACGCATATGAATCAAGATTGTTTAATGGTGTTCATTACCACAAAAACTAATTTGATAATTGAAACTACCACCTAAAACCATCTGCGCAAATTATACCGTGTCCCCGCAAAATGACGAGACCGTCTAGAAATGAGAGCAACACTAAAATCTCGCCCAAAAATTGACAACCTGACCTGTAATCAATAAAAACAGACTCAATTTTTCTGTGTTTCTGAAAGTATGAAGTTGATAATGCAAGCTAATACTTAATAGGATGATAAGACATAAAAGCCATTGTGACAATCTGCATCTCGACTTAATAGGCGAGATGCAGATTGTCACAATTGCTTTAGATCTTGAAAATAGGCTTGAAAATACCGGCCTATGAACAACGTCATCATTCTATTTAAATTTGTGTGGTGTGATTGTTAAGTGTTATAGGCGAGAGGTACACAATTTCTGCATTTTGAATGGCAAAGTAACTAGTTGCAAAGAGAAAATGGGAATGTGGTTTTAGTTTGGCTCTATGGCATACAATTTATGCCACATCTATTATAGTAAATCCCTGTATCAACTCTTGCCTTATTTTTTTTGTCTAAACACTTTCTTAGTCTATGGGAAACTTGGCAAGTTACTCCCGGGTTGCATGAGCTCAAACTCTATAACCATTACATAGGTTTCCTCTTCTAGTCAATTGACCTTCTAGGCTTCTTGGCAGGCTCCTCTCTTGCCAAGTTGCATTGGTCAGGTTTTTGGCATCAATTTTCGATGGTTGACGTCGGGTTGTCAGCCGTTCAGAAAATTCTTGTAAATCTTTTTGTAGAGCCCTCCAAATTAGAGTGGTGCTCCATACTGGAATTCTAGATGATAAGACATGGACGATGATAATAATGAGGAGGTAGTTAAACAGATGTATATCCATGCTTAACTTGTTTAGAACCCATAAAAAATATTCCATAACAAACTTATACAAATATTCAATGAGAGTCCTTGAAGTTATAATCATAACAAAGTTCTCTGTAAAAAATGCCGGTTTATTTAACAACTTATATCATTTGAACTATTACTAATCTACACAACTTCATGAGATATAACTGGCATAAAAATGTAACTATTAGAGAATTGAATAAAATTCTCAAGCCCTGCGCCGATCGATTTTTCATATATTTTATATTCATATATGTTTTCATTCAGTTCTTTAACATTGTACAAAACTTTTACCACATAATTTAAAATCCCAGTTATATGTAATTTCCGAACTACTACGAAGCTACATGGAAATATATAATGAGCATATATGCAATTAAGAAATATATGGTAGGAATTTTATAGGAAATGAACTATTTGACCAAACTGCAAACCTTACTGTACTTTTTAGTGAAATACTTTTTGCTATTGTACAATTAAAAAAAAAAGTGTGACTTATAATCTGAGTGAGGAACTCGTGCCCTATGTTATTAATTGTTTCAATGTGATAGCATCAAATGGATCATTCCACTATCAGCACTCTACTTGGGCATCGTGATATTAGTGGACTTGACAGAGAGAAGAGAACGATCTATAAGGATTGATTTCCCATGCTTTGCCATGGCTATTCCTAAATGAACGCGACAAACCAACTGGTTCGTAACATAGAATGTTGCTTCAATGGAATGTATTGGTGAAATATATATCAAAGCCGCCCTCTTCTCTTCGAGGCTCCTGGAAAAAGGAAAGAAGAGTAGCACGCCAATTGCCAAAGCAACCCTAGCTTAAGTACGAGCGCCCCTTTGTTGTACTTTAATTGACTCCCCCACTTGCTGCTATAATCTCTTGGTGGATTCATCTCTAATCAGGGATAATGACAAAAGTCGAAATTGTTGGTATTGCGAAATTTGAAGTTCGTCGAGTAAAACTTTGGGGTTCCTTGCATATTATTAATCTCTGGTCTTGGTTATATCCTTAGATCCGCTTAAATGGGCCATTGTAGTTTTTTTGTAATGTTTTGGAGCTCTGTTGCCTCGTCTCTGTTGTGAAAAACAAGATTGCTGGTGGCAACACCTACTCCACCGAAAAATTCAAGAATTACATCTATAACTACAAAGTGCAAAACTTCACACATCTCCAGTCAAGTAAAAGAGAGACATGACTGCAGACTTGATGCATGCAAGAATGACTATTTATACAAACACCAACTAGAAAGCACGTTATATCATTCATAAAGAAGACATAACGCTCACCTGCTTGAAGTGCCCATGAACCAATGCGATTGTCCAGAGCGTATTATTGCATCTGGATCGAATTGCTTGTGTGAGAAATGCATTCCACACGAACATATTCTCATAGGGCATCTTCTCCTTTGCTGATGCGAGGACATTTTTCTGCAAGTGCCGCATGATGGGGTATGTGTAGCTATAGAAAAAATCCTTTGTGAGGTCGACACTGGATAGCAGCTTCTTGTACCTGCAGTAAAAGCAAAATATGAACAAATTGACCAATGCCGTGCCCTTTTTATCACTTATCCTTTAATAACTCAGATCGTGAAATGGCAATGGGATATCGATTCAAAGAAAGTATTGCACTTTAATCATACTGAAACATATATTGCTTATGAAGGGTAATATGTGTTTCAATCAACCAAACTAAGGATGGGTCGAAAAGGGAAAATTCAGCATGTTAATTTATAAGAAAATGAAGAAAAAAAGATGAAGGGAAAATGAAAATCAGCATTTACTCGATAATCAAAATCAAAACCCTAGTTTAGTTCTTCAACAACGAAAAAATCAAAACCCTAGGAATCAAAAAATTTACCGAAGTTCGGTCTTCGAATGGGCGACATCCGACTGTATCGACGCATGAGGAACAGTGATCAGCTGGCTCTCCTCGATGCTGTAGATTGCGTGCCCGCATATAGACCCGATCTGCCGCCGCTTCGTGACAAGGATCAGATAGTACGACTCCAGAAACTTGATGCAGCCTTTCATTTATAGAACACGAACCGAAATTCCAATTTAAAAAGTTGTTTCCATGAATTGAGAGGGCAAACGAAGGGGGATGTGGCAGAGTCCATGAGACGGTGACGAACCTGCGATGCCGTAGACCTTGGCGACGAAGGTGAGGCCCCCGGTGGCGCGGTTGCCCTCGCTGATGCGCTGGAGGAGGTTCTTGACCTCCTGCTGCGAGTACACCACGGGATCCTCGCTGATGCTGAGGTCGGACGGCTCGGAGCGGTCGATCTTGAGCACGCGGAAGAACCGCTTGTCCCTGTCGCTGCCGAGGAGGTAGAATCTCTGCGAGCAAGCGAAAAGAGATCAAAATTTCCGCGAAGGAGAGAGAATCGGAAGGAAAGGTGGAGGGGGGGAGGGTGTTGCGTACGGCTCGGGTCTCGTAGAGGCGGAATTTCTCGAGGGAGCACGAGTTGGGATCAACGTCTGGATCGCCGGGGCGAGGAGGAAGGAGGGGGGGCTTCTTCACGGTTGCCATGGGGGGACTCGACCTCGAGTTCTCGAATTTCGCCACGGGGTGAGTGAAGAGGGTGGGGGTGGGGGGTGTCGGAGATTGCGGGGCATTGCAACAAGAACAGTACTTAACCGCTACCCCGCGTGCTGGCATCTCCATCACACGTGGCTAGCATGGGTTGGAGAATGAAGGTAGGGTCCATTATTAAAATAAATAAAGGTAGAGTTTGTATTAGGTCCATTTAAGAACCTTTCATTAACTGTTTGGTCCAAGAAAAACTTCATTATTAAGAGAGAACTAGTTGCTAACCCCGTGCAATGCACAGACCAATTGATAACAAAATGTCATCGCTCGATTAGTGTCTCTTCTTCTCCAAACCCAGACGCGAAAGATATAAATAATAAATAAAACATTATCATTGTTGAATGACAAAGAGGACCCAACTTGCAAATATTTCTACACTTGCCTTTAAGATTTTGAAAAAAAATAAATCCAAATCAAATGACGTCAAATTTATTATAAAAAAAACTCTGCGAGAAATAAAGAAACAGAATAATAGATCAACTTCTAAAACAACTATCGCATCAAAACATAATCAATTAATCTTTGCAATGGAATACTCAAAATGCTACAATAGGTAACTTCTCACCTTTGATGTGGAGGGGGCGGACAGCTATTGTATGACGTCTGAGGCACAACGGCGACATGATTGTCCATGATGGCGAAGCTATCGGGCTAAAAGCCCGTAGGGTGGTATGCCAGAGGTGCTCCGATCAGATGACGGACGGTTTAAGGCTATATCGTCGAACTTATCTTCTATCAAAATGACATATAGTGCATTCAGATTTATAGAAGTATAATTTTTTTTAATCAAGGGCGGAAAGGCATTGCGTGCTCACAGAGAAATCAATGAATAGAAAAGTAAATATAACAATAATATTAATCATATTTTAATTGTATCCAACTAATTACCTTGTTCAGATGGGTGGGAGACCTTGGGGTATCCAATTTGCAAAAAAAAAAAACATATCATGTACCATTGGTGGTTGAAGTAACAATTGTACCCACCATCATCAACGATGTGATCACCAAAAAACAAAACGTAGGCACTTCCATCATGGGAGCTATCACGTACCAAGAAACTCGTATGGTGCATCCACATGACTAAGAAGAAGCAAAGCATGATGACCAACCATATATATAGACTCCATTGTGCGCCATGATGATGGTCACCACCAAGAAATTGAAATTGAGCAATCGGAACACCCGTATCCTCTAGCTCGGCGATAGTCTTGAGAGGTCCATCTCAGGCCACTGGAATATAAAATAGGTCATGCTCCTGGTCAGGGGCAGACCTACATTGGGCTCGGGGGGGGGCTCACTTTGGGAAAAAAAAAATAAGTTACACTTAGGCCCCTTGAAGTTTAGCTCAAAAACACTTAACCCTCGTATAGTTTATTCTGTTCCAAATCACTCCCTAAAGTTTGAAATGTTAGCACAACACCACCTTTTGTAAACTACTTGTTTTCCTCTTTTTTATCTGATAGGAACTGAATTGAAGGGGGGCAAAATGTTATTTTTTTAACTATAAGGGAGTTATATGTTTTTTTAGCTAAACATCAGGAGGGAGTAAAGTGTAATTTATTCAAAAAAACGATTATAACCAACTTGTCTGTCAACTTTTGGTTGCCAATTTCACGTGGAGGTAGCCACCACCAGCCGCCACCACCCACAGTCAGTCAATGTCCACGTACTGCCATGCCGCTGAATCTGCCTCCGCCAATATTGGCGACCCATGGCCAGCCCCGCCATCCGTCGGCCACAACCCATTGTTGGCCACCGACGTCCACCACTGGCCGGCCGACATCCACCACCATCTGCCACCACCCATGCATGTGGCATCCCCTTAGAGTTCATCACATAGCCCTTAGTGAATAAGAATCGAGTGGGAATCGGGATCTATTTACAGGTTTTTGGGGGTATGTATTAAATCACCCCCCCCCCCCCTAAAAAAAAAAAAATTGAGAATCTGGTTTATTATTCACAACCCACGCATCCCGATCGAGTCGGCCAGTTATAGGTCCAAATTTTCGAATGACTCCGATGATCGAAACCCTCCTCAACTTAAGGCAAAATCCTAATATGCCTTTTGCTACACAATCAAAGGAAGGGTAGGGACATTGTCACACTGCCTGCCGAAGCCTTCGACTGTGATGCAACGGCTATAATTACTTTTTAATACTTAAGCCCCCCCTGAGGAAAAATCCTGGATCCGCCACTACTCCCGGTGAACGCAGAGAAGCCGGGTTCCACCCGCTAGAACATCGCCACCCCCACAGCATCCTCTATGTGTACATGTGTCCGTGTATGGCCGCCGGGACTAATGGTCTCGCTATCGATCATAAAGCATCAGAACACTTTTATTTTCTCAAATGCCGTTCTAGTTTGGTTATCCTATAAGCCGTTTGAAAGGATTTATACCTTGAGGGCGAAAGTGATTCACTTTCAAGGTATGTCTACCATCATACAGTTGTGATGCATTCTTTGACACTGTATGCGTTCAGAACCGTCCATTTTTTTTTAGGCAGCAAAGATTATGAGCGTCGTTGAGTAGGGCTCCATGCGTAGGATTCCATTTTAATACAGTTGGCCCATGCAATTATTCTCGGGAGTGCATGCACTCACAATTGGTAATTTAATGGCTTATTATAAGAGAGAAAGAGCAGTGTTCACACGTTGAAGAAGGATCTTAGTTCTCTAAAAGAGAACCACGTGTTCACACGTTGAAGAAGGATTTTTGTTCTCCAAAAGAGAACCACATGTTATTCTTTGCTACAGTGATTTGTGTGAAAGATCAACCCGACCCGCCCAACCCAAACAATGGACAAACATGAGCAAATTGGTTAAAAACTTGGACGGGTTTGGACAAAAAAAGATTAACTCGATTTCAATTTGGATGGGTTTGGGCACCGATCTTCCCAACCCGAGGAACCCGAGGAAGTGATACACTAAGGTTGAATGCTTTGGTAGTTTTTTTTTTTGGGGAAATCAAAGACAGACTGTTTGATGTTGAATGCTAAGAATTCGTTGGAAATATGTGAGGATATGGGTTGGATTTTATGTTTTCGTTATGCAAATCAAAGATTTTTTTTAATGCAATTCAAAATTATGTTGGGTTTTTCCCCATCTATTTATGTGCACAAGCATTTCTAATCAGGTAACCCGCCCAACTCGCCCATTATTTTGCTAATTGGGCAACCCGAGCAACTAGAATGGGCAAGCACGATATTAGATGTAGTGTTAGTATTACTATTAGTCCCACCTCGGTTATGGTATTGTAGTGGTCTGTGTTCTCTCCTTATATAAGGAAAGGTAGTCTTATGTAATGACAATGAGATTGATGAGATAATATTAGGAGTTTTCTCTCCAAACCCTAGTCTCTCTCTCCCGCTCTCTTCATAGCATGGTATCAGAGCCGGCCTAAGGTTTCGGAAATCCTACCTCTAGCTGCGGCCTCCTTGGTTGCTGCCAGTGACCTGGGGGAGGCTGGGCATAGTAAAAAAAAAAAATTCTCCCGTTCTGATCTCGCGATCCCGATCGTGAGCAAGCACCCTCCTGTGCAAGACTGCAGCACAGCCCTCACCTTTCCGAGCCCTGCACGAGCAGCTCCGTCGACCTGCACTGCCAGGCGGCCACCTCTCTATGACGGCCCTATCGCCAGTGTGCCTCCTTCCTGGAGCGCAACCCGCAGCCGACGCCGACCTTCTCCCTCACAGCGCCGGCCTCCTCCCTGTAGTCGCAGCCAGTCGTCGAGCCGGATCTACCTCCTCCCTCGTGCTCGTCATCCGGCCTCCTCTGCTCCTCTTCTCGCCGTCCGGTCCTGGC
The DNA here is from genome assembly GCA_947650365.1 of Chamaelirium japonicum. Lineage (NCBI taxonomy): Eukaryota > Viridiplantae > Streptophyta > Magnoliopsida > Liliales > Melanthiaceae > Chamaelirium > Chamaelirium japonicum. The sequence goes on along the minus strand of OX393551.1, from coordinate 21,239,756 downwards.
CCTGAGCCCGCCGCCCGAGCCCTGCGCCTGCGTCCTGCCTCGGTGCAGCAGCAACAGCAGCAAGGGGGCATATCTGCCCCCCCCCCCTCGCCATCCTCTCTCTCTGACACAGCAGCACGGGAAGGGCAGATCTGGTGCCCCCCCGGCTGTCCTCTCTCCGGCGTAGCAGCAACAACGGCAGGGGGGGCAATCTGGAACCCACGGCCATCCCCTCCCTGCACCGGCCTCCTCCCTGCGCCCCGGTCACCATGGGGCCCTCGTCGTTGCCGCCGGTTTACTCCCGCCCTCCTCATCCTCCTTCAGCACCTCTGCCAGTCGATCAACCTCTACCTCGTCGGAGCCCTCGCGTGGTCACCTCGTTGGAGCCCTCGCGCTCATCCCGCGCCAGCCTCCTCTTTCCTTGCTCCGGCCATCACCGAAGCAAAACAATATGGCCGCCTGTGCTCCATGTTCCAGATCCGGCCGCGCACCTCCGTCTCTTGCCACCCTGCATGCGATCAAGTGCTGTCGCGACACGGGGGGATCTCGCTCTCTTCCGATCTTCTCTCTTTCATCCTCCGGATTTCTCTCTCTCTATCCCTCTTTTCTCTCCCATCTCCGACTCTCTCTCTCTCTCTCTCTCTCTCTCTTTCTATCCCCTCTCTATCGTCTCTCTCTTTATTTCTCTCTCACATCTGCACTTCTCTTTCTCTCTTTCTTTATCTATTTCTTTCTCTTTCCTTTTCTGGATTGATCACAATCGTCCCTTGTCCTCTCTTAGACTCCATCTCACCCGAGCACAGCCGTTGATGCCTATCTCCCTCTCTACCCCTGATTTCTCTCTCTTTCTCTATCTCTCTCTCACCTATTTCAGAACCACTCACCACCGTCCGGCCTCCTCTGTTGTGCAATGTAAAGCGGAGCACGCCATCTGACCTTCTATGCATCGACACCATTGGGATAACAACGGCCACTTGCTTCTGCAGGCCCTCTGTCCATCATTGTCGATCCAACCGTCTGTACCATGCACCCCGCACTTTATCAGCCTGCACCTCTGCGCCTGCACTTTGTCGGTCTGCATGCGCCTTGCACTCTCCCGGTCCTATTGCACCTGGCCGCCTGTCCCTGGCTTGATCTTGGCACGCCTGCAGCCTGCCAGACTCCACCTTCCTCACGCCGAACACTGCCTGCGCTCTTCCAGTTCGGTCGGTCGTCTATGCCCTTGCATTCTATCGATCCACCTACGCCTGCATTTGTGCCCTGCGCTCTTGCATTCTACCTGTTCCCCTGCGCCCTGCACTTGTGCCATGTGCCCTTGCGTTTAACCGGTCCGCCTGCACCTGCACTAGTGCCTTGTGCCCTACGCTCTACCGGTCCATCTACGCGCTGCTCTTTGTTGATCAAGAACTTCTCCCTCCTTCCGATTGAGCTTCTCTCCCTCCAGCATCTCTTTCCTTGGCCGTCGTCTTATTCTCTCTCTCTCTCTCTCTCTCTCTCTCTCTCTCTCTCTCTCTCTCTCTCTCTCTCTCTCTCCGGTCACACTTGCGTCGGCCTTCGGATCCTCTCTCTTTCCAGTCACACTTGTGATGGCTTTCAGATCCCCTCTCTCTCTGGTCACACTTGTGCCGGTCTTCGGATCCTCTCTCTTATCGGTCACACTTGTGCCGGCTTTCGGATCCTCTCCCTTTCCTTGGTCATGTGACCCTCTCAGAGCTACGACTCTACTTTATCTTCTTCCTCTATTTTTCTTCTTTGTCTGTGATTATTGAGATCTTCAAGAGATGTCAAATGCTTGCTTTGGCCAGGTGCTTGCCTCTTATGAGGTCTCATGCATCCACACCTTTTTCTTAGTCGATCTTTCCCATTTTGGCCTCCTTTATTGCTGGTTTTCATCACCATCGACTTCCTCCGCTCCGATCCTTAGTGATCATTACCAGTTCCCCCGATTGGCCTGGTTACAGGTTTCTTGGGTTCCCCCGGTTGTTTTGCTTGCAGGTCAATCTGGTTTCCAAGACAACTTGCTTGTAGGTCGCCCTCATACTATCTTTACTTTACAGCATTCAAATGGGATATTTGATATTTTTTCTTTCTTACTTCTTTCTTTTATTAAGCAAACTGATGTCGGTTTATACCTTACATCAGTTTGACGGGGGGTATTAGATGTAGTGTTAATATTACTATTAGTCCCACCTCGATTATGGTATTGTAATGGTGTGCGTTCTCTCCTTATATAAGGAGAGGTAGTCTTTTGTAATGACAATGAGATTGATGAGATAATACAATGAGTTTTCTCTCCAAACCCTAGTCTCTCTCTCCCTCTCTCTTCGTAACACACGGGTTGGGCTTTCATGGGTTCTACGGGCAAAACGGGTTAAGGTTTGTGCAAGTCGGGTTGGGTATGGGCAGACCCTTGAACCCGCCCTAGTCCCACCCCTATGCATGTAGGGCAAAATTGGATACTTTTCAAACGAAAAGACTAATACCAAAGCATCACTTTGTTCTTCCTTATCTTTAAATATGATCCTTTTAAAGGACTTAGCACCAATTTCCCCTAGAAAATGATTTTTTAAAAGGGAAATTTTATTCATACCCCATAAATATGTAATTAGCCCCCATTTCCAACAAACTTGAACACAACCCATTTTTTTTTTCATACCCCATTCCTATCCCAAAAATACCCTTCCCCCTTACACCCCACCTTCAATACACCCCAGTTAAATGGCCCACCCCAACTTGATTATACCCCAATCAAACACATACCCCCTTAAATATATCCCAATTATATGCACTCTTGAATACACCCCACTCTTAAATAAACCCCATGCAGTTGGTTGATACTTGAAGGCACAAGTAGAGCTGCAACTTGGGCGGGCCAACCTGAACCCAACCCGAATTTGGGCGGGCTAATCCGAGCCCAACCCAAATTATTTCTCCTCGACCCGACAGGACCCGACACGAAATTAGCGGGTCTGGGACAAGGCTAAACGGGTTCGGGTCATAAACGGGTCGACACAATAGACCCGTTTAATAAACGGATCGGGTCCGGGATTAGGGTCTGGACACGGTAGACCCATTTAGTATTCAACGGGTCGTGTCGGGTCGGGTTTACAAGCAATCCAATACTATAATATATAATACCAGTGGGTCTTTCGGGTGAGGTCGGGTCAAGTCGGATTGGGTCGGATCGGGTCAACTGAATAGACCCGGCTAGTAAATGGGTCTTACCCGGTCTTATCGTGTCTACCTATTTATTAGCGAGTCGGGTACGGATTTAGGATCTAGATACGATTAGTTAAATGGGTCGGGTCCGGGTCTAGGGGTTTTGGACACGACACGAAACTAGACACGACACGAACCCGACACGACATGACATCAAAACATAATCAATTAATCTTTGCAGTGGAATACTCAAAATGCTGCAATAGATAACTCCTCACCTTTGATGAGGAGGGGGCGGACGGCTAGTGTATGACGTCTAAGGCACAACGGCGACATGATTGATGGACAGTTTAAGGCTATATCGTCAATCTTATCTTCTATCAAAATGACATATGGTGCATTCAGATTTATAGAAGTATAATTTTTTTTTATATCATGCACCGCTGGTGGTTGAAGTAACAATTGTACCCACCATCATCAACGATGTGATCACCAAAAAAACAAAACATAGGCACTTCCATCATGGGAGCTATCAAGTACCAAGAAACTCGCATGGTGCATCCACATGACTAAGAAGAAGCAAAGCATGATGACCAACCATATATATATAGACTCCATTGTGCGCCATGATGATGGTCACCACCAAGAAATTGAAACTGAGCAATTGGAACACCCGTATCCTCTAGCTCGGCGATAGTCTTGAGAGGTCCATCTCGGGCCACTGGAATATAAAATAGGTCATGCTCCTGGTTAGGGGCAGACCTACATTGGGTTCGGGGGGGCTCACTTGAAGTTTAGCTCAAAAACACTTAACCCTCGTATAGTTTATTCTGTTCCAAATCACTCCCTAAAGTTTGAAATGTTAGCACAACACCACCTTTTGTAAACTACTTGTTTTTCTCTTTTTTATATAATAGAAACTGAATTGAAGGGGGGCAAAATGTTATTTTTTAACTATAAGGGAGTTATATGTTTTTTTAGCTAAACATCAGGGGGGAGTAAAGTGTAATTTATTCAAAAAAACGATTATAACCAACTTGTTTGTCAACTTTTGGTTGCCAATTTCACGTGGAGGTAGCCACCACCAGCCGCCACCACCCACAGTCAGTCAATGTCCACGTACTGCCATGCCGCTGAATCTGCCTCCGCCAATATTGGCGACCCATGGCCAGCCCCGCCATCCGTCGGCCACAACCCATTGTTGGCCACCGACGTCCACCACTGGTCGGCCGACATCCACCACCATCTGCCACCACCCATGCATGTGGTATCCCCTTAGAGTTCATCACATAGCCCTTAGTGAATAAGAATCGAGTGGGAATCGGGACCTATTTACAGGTTCCGCCCCCCCCCCCCCTAAAAAAAAAAAAATTTGAGAATCTGGTTTATTATTCACAACCCACGCATCCCGATCGAGTCGGTCAGTTATAGGTCCAAATTTTCGAATGACTCCGATGATCGAAACCCTCCTCAACTTAAGGCAAAATCCTAATATGCCTTTTGCTACATAATCAAAGGAAGGGTAGGGACATTGTCACACTGCCTGCCGAAGCCTTCGACTGTGATGCAACGGCTATAATTACTTTTTAATACTTAAGCCCCCCCTGAGGAAAAATCCTGGATCCGCCACTACTCCCGGTGAACGCAGAGAAGCCGGGTTCCACCCGCTAGAACATCGCCACCCCCACAGCATCCTCTATGTGTACATGTGTCCGTGTATGGCCGCCGGGAATAATGGTCTCGCTATCGATCATAAAGCATCAGAACACTTTTATTTTCTCAAATGCCGTTCTAGTTTGGTTATCCTATAAGCCGTTTGAAAGAATTTATACCTTGAGGGCGAAAGTGATTCACTTTCAAGGTATGTCTGCCATCATACAGTTGTGATGGATTCTTTGACACTGTATGCGTTCAGAGCCGTCCATTTTTTTTTAGGCAGCAAAGATTATGAGCGTCGTTGAGTAGGGCTCCATGCGTAGGATTCCATTTTAATACAGTTGGCCCATGCAATTATTCTCGGGAGTGCATGCACTCACAATTGGTAATTTAATGGCTTATTATAAGAGAGAAAGAGCAGTGTTCACACGTTGAAGAAGGATTTCTGTTCTCCAAAAGAGAACCACATGTTATTCTTTACTACAGTGATTTGTGTGAAAGATGAAAATGTTACTTTTCTGTACAGTTGTATGTATAGGGGTGGGACTTGGGTGGGTCTAATCCGAACCCGACCCGCCCAACCCAAACAATGGACAAACATGAGTAAATTGGTTAAAAACTTGGACGGGTTTGGACAAAAAAAGATTAACTCGATTTCAATTTGGATGGGTTTGGGCACCGATCTTCCCAACCCGAGGAACCCGAGGAAGTGATACACTAAGGTTGAATGCTTTGGTAGTTTTTTTTTTTATGGAAATCAAAGACTGTCTGTTTGATGTTGAATGCTAAGAATTCGTTGGAAATATGTGAGGATATGGGTTGGATTTTATGTTTTCGTTATGCAAATCAAAGATTTTTTTTTTATGCAATTCAAAATTATGTTGGGTTTTTCCCCATCTATTTATGTGCACAAGCATTTCTAATCGGGTAACCCGCCCAACTCGTCCATTATTTTGCAAATTGGGCAACCTGAGCTACTAGAATGGGCAAGCACGATATTAGATGTAGTGTTAGTATTACTATTAGTCCCACCTCGGTTATGGTATTGTAGTGGTCTGTGTTCTCTCCTTATATAAGGAGAGGTAGTCTTATGTAATGGCAATGAGATTGATGAGATAATATTAGGAGTTTTCTCTCCAAACCCTAGTCTCTCTCTCCCTCTCTCTTCCTAGCATGGTATCAGAGCCGGCCTAAGGTTTTGGAAATCCTACCTCTAGCTGCGGCCTCCTCGGTTGCTGCCAGTGACCTGGGGGAGGCCAGGCATAGTAAAAAAAAAAAAATTCTCCCGTTTTGATCTCGCGATCCCGATCGTGAGCAAGCACCCTCCTGTGCAAGACTGCAGCACAGCCCTCACCTTTCCGAGCCCTGCACGAGCAGTTCCGTCGACCTGCACTGCCAGGCGGCCACCTCTCTACGACGGCCCTATCGCCAGTGTGCCTCCTTCCTGGAGCGCAACCCGCAGCCGATGCCGACCTTCTCCCTCACAGCGCCGGCCTCCTCCCTGTAGTCGCAGCCAGTCGTCGAGCCGGATCTACCTCCTCCCTCGTGCTCGTTATCCGACCTCCTCTGCTCCTCTTCTCGCCGTCCGGTCCTGGCCCTGAGCCCGCCGCCTGAGCCCTGCGCCTGCGCCCTGCCTCGGTGCAGCAGCAACAGCAGCAAGGGGGCATATCTGCCCCCCCTCGCCATCCTCTCTCTCTGACACAGCAGCACGGGAAGGGCAGATCTGGTGCCCCCCCCCCAGCCGTCCTCTCTCCGGCGTAGCAGCAACAGCGGCAGGGGGGGCAATCTGGAACCCACGGCCATCCCCTCCCTGCACCGGCCTCCTCCCTGCGCCCCGGTCACCATGGGGCCCTCGTCGTTGCCGCCGGTTTACTCCCGCCCTCCTCATCCTCCTTCAGCACCTCTGCCGGTCGATCAACCTCTACCTCGTCGGATCCCTCGCGTGGTCACCTCGTTGGAGCCCTCGCGCTCATCCCGCGCTAGCCTTCTCTTTCCTTGCTCCGGCCATCACCGGAGCAAAACAATCTGGCCTCCTGTGCTCCATGTTCCAGATCCGGCCGCGCACCTCCGTCTCTTGCCGCCCTGCATGCGATCAAGTGCTGTCGCGACACGGGGGGATCTCGCTCTCTTCCGATCTTCTCTCTTTCATCCTCCGGATTTCTCTCTCTTTATCCCTCTTTTCTCTCCCATCTCCGACTCTCTCTCTCTCTCTCTCTTTCTATCCCCTTTCTATCGTCTCTCTCTCTCTTTATTTCTCTCTCACATCTGCACTTCTCTTTCTCTCTTTCTTTATCTATTTCTTTCTCTTTCCTTTTCTGGATTGATCACAATCGTCCCTTGTCCTCTCTTGGACTCCATCTCACCCGAGCACAGCCGTTGATGCCTATCTCCCTCTCTACCCCTGTTTTCTCTCTCTTTCTCTATCTCTCTCTCACCTATTTCGGAACCACTCACCACCGTCCGGCCTCCTCTGTTGTGCAATGTAAAGCGGAGCACGCCATCTGACCTTCTATGCATCGACACCATTGGGATAACAACGGCCACTTGCTTCTGCAGGCCCTCTGTCCATCATTGTCGATCCAACCGTCTGTGCCATGCACCCCGCACTTTATCAGCCTGCACCTCTGCGCCTGCACTTTGTCGATCTGCATGCGCCTTGCACTCTCCCGGTCCTATTGCACCTGGCCGCCTGTCTCTGGCTTGATCTTGGCATGCCTGCAGCCTGCCAGACTCCACCTTCCTCACGCCGAACGCTGCCTGCGCTCTTCCAGTTCGGTCGGTCGTCTATGCCCTTGCATTCTATCGATCCACCTACGCCTGCATTTGTGCCCTGCGCTCTTGCATTCTACCTGTTCCCCTGCGCCCTGCACTTGTGCCATGTGCCCTTGCGTTTAACCGGTCCGCCTGCACCTGCACTAGTGCCTTGTGCCCTACGCTCTACCGGTCCATCTACGCGCTGCTCTTTGTTGATCGAGAACTTCTCCCTCCTTCCGATCGAGCTTCTCTCCCTCCGGCATCTCTTTCCTTGGCCGTCGTCTTATTCTCTCTTTCTCTCTCTCCGGTCACACTTGCGTCGGCCTTCGGATCCTCTCTCTTTCTAGTCACACTTGTGATGGCTTTCAGATCCCCTCTCTCTCTGGTCACACTTGTGCCGGTCTTCGGATCCTCTCTCTTACCGGTCACACTTGTGACGGCTTTCGGATCCTCTCCCTTTCCTTGGTCATGTGACCCTCTCAGAGCTACGACTCTAATTTCTCTTCTTCCTCTATTTTTCTTCTTTGTCTGTGATGATTGAGATCTTCAAGAGATGTCAAATGCTTGCTTTGGCCGGGTGCTTGCCTCTTATGAGGTCTCATGCATCCACACCTTTTTCTTAGTCGATCTTTCCCATTTCGGCCTCCTTTATTGCTGGTTTTCATCACCATCGACTTCCTCCGCTCCGATCCTTAGTGATCATTACCAGTTCCCCCGATTGACCTGGTTACAGGTTTCTTGGGTTCCCCCGGTTGTTTTGCTTGCAGGTCAATCAGGTTTCCAAGACAACTTGCTTGTAGGTCGCCCTCACACTATCTTTACTTTACAACATTCAAATGGGATATTTGATATTTTTTCTTTCTTTCTTCTTTCTTTTATTAAGCAAACTGATGTCGGTTTATACTTTACATCAGTTTGACGGGGGGTATTAGATGTAGTGTTAATATTACTATTAGTCCCACCTCGATTATGGTATTGTAATGGTGTGCGTTCTCTCCTTATATAAGGAGAGGTAGTCTTATGTAATGACAATGAGATTGATGAGATAATACAATGAGTTTTCTCTCCAAACCCTAGTCTCTCTCTCCCTCTCTCTTCGTAACACACGGGTTGGGCTTCCATTGGTTCTACGGGCAAAACGGGTTAAGGTTTGTGCAAGTCGGGTTGTGTATGGGCAGACCCTTGAACCCGCCCTAGTCCCACCCCTATGCATGTAGGGCAAAATTGGATACTTTTCAAACGAAAAGACTAATACCAAAGCATCACTTTGTTCTTCCTTATCTTTAAATATGATCCTTTTAAAGGACTTAGCACCAATTTCCCCTAGAAAATGATTTTTAAAAGGGAAATTTTATTCATACCCCATAAATCTGTAATTAGCCCCCATTTCCAACAAACTTGAACACACCCCATTTTTTTTTTTCATACCCCATTCCTATCCCAAAAATACCCTTCCCCCTTACACCCCACCTTCAATACACCCCAGTTAAATGGCCCACCCCAACTTGATTATACCCCAATCAAACACATACCCCCTTAAATATACCCCAATTATATGCACTCTTGAATACACCCCACTCTTAAATAAACCCCATGCAGTTGGCTGATACTTGAAGGCACAAGTAGAGCTGCAACTTGGGCGGGCCAACCTGAACCCAACCCGAGTCCAATCCGAACCCAACCCGAATTTGGGCGGGCTAATCCGAGCCCAACCCAAATTATTTCTCCTCGACACGACAGAACCCGACACGAAATTAGCGGGTCTGGGACAAGGCTAAACGGGTTCGGTTCATAAACGGGTTGACACAATAGACCCGTTTAATAAACGGATCGGGTCCGGGATTAGGGTCTGGACACGGTAGACCCATTTAGTATTCAACGGGTCGTGTCGGATCGGGTCTACAAGCAATCCAATACTATAATATATAATATCAGTGGGTCTTTCGGGTCAGGTCGGGTCAAGTCGGATTGGGTCGGATCGGGTCAACTGAATAGATCCGGCTGGTAAATGGGTCTTACCCGGTCTTATCGTGTCTACCTATTTATTAGCGAGTCGGGTACGGATTTAGGATCTAGATACGATTAGTTAAACGGGTCGGGTCCGGGTCTAGGGGTTTTGGACACGACACGAAACTAGACACGACACGAACCCGACACGACATGACTCATTGCCACCTCTAGCTGCAACTTGGGCGGGACAACCCGAACCCAACCCGACTTTGGGCGGGTTAACCCGAACCCACCCCGCACAACCCTGGCCAACCCGACGGGTTGGGCCTGGGCTAAGTTTAAACAAACATTGCGTTGGGTTGGGGGTACAAAAGACGCTGAGCAGCGGCTTTGGGGTTTGGGGTACAAAAAAAAGGCATTGTTGGTATTAAAAGATTGTTGAGTAAGTTATTGAGAAACGCTAGGGATACGGGGGCTAATTACAGATTTTTGGGGTATGAATAAAATTTCCCTTTTAAAACGGGAAATTTTATTCATACCCCAAAAATCTGTAATTAGCCCCCGTATCCCTAGCGTTTCTCAATAACTTACTCAACAATCCTTTAATACCAACAATGCCCTTTTTTTTATACCCCAAACCCCAAAGCCCCTGCTCAGCGTCTTTTGTACCCCAACCCAACCCAATGTTCATTTAAACTTAGCCCACGCCCAACCCGTCGGGTTGTGCGGGGTGGGTTCGGGTTAACCCGCCCAAAGTCGGGTTGGCCCGCCCAAGTTGCAGCTAGGGGTGGCAATGAGTCGTGTCGTGTCGGGTTCGTGTCGTGTCTAGTTTCGTGTCGTGTCCAAAACCCCTAGACCCGGACCCGACCTGTTTAACTAATCTTGTCTAGATCCTAAACCCGTACTCGACTCGCTAATAAACAGGTAGACTCGATAAGACCCGATAAGACCCGTTTACCACCCGGATCTATTCAGTTGATCCGATCCGACCCAATCCGACTTGACCCGACCTGACCCGAAAGACCACTGGTTTTATATATTATAGTATCGGATTGCTGGTAGACCCGACCCGACCCGACATGACCTATTGAATACTAAACGGGTCTTCCTGGGTCTACCGTGTCTAGACCCTAAACCCGGACCCGACCCGTTTAATAAACGGGTCTATCATGTCGACCCGTTTACGACCCGAACCCGTTTAGCCTTGACCAAGACCCGCTAACTTAGTGTCGGGTCCTGTCGGGTCGAGGAGAAATAATTCGGGTTGGCCTCGGATTAGCCCGCCCAAATTCGGGTTGGGTTCCGGTTGGACTCGGGTTGGCCCGCCCAAGTTGCAGCTCTACTTGTGCCTTCAAGTATCAGCCAACTGTATGGGATTTATTTAAGAGTGGGGTGTATTCAAGAGTGCATATAATTGGGGTATATTTAAGGGGGTATGTGTTTGATTGGGGTATAATCAAGTTGGGGCGGGCCATTTAACTGGGGTGTATTGAAGGTGGAGTGTAAAAGGGAAGGGTATTTTTGGGATAGGAATGGGGTATGAAAAAAAAAAAATGGGGTGTATTCAAGTTTGTTAGAAATGGGGGCTAATTACAGATTTATGGGGTATGAATAATATTTTCCTTTTAAAAATCGATATTTACATATTGATCCCTCAAATCATCCAATCTTTACATATCGACCCATGCCATTAATTTGCATCCGATCTAAAGGAATATTCCTAAACTATTTCGTTATTTGGATGATACTTCATTAGTCTAAAGGGAAAATGACCAATTTGCACTCAGTTTTAATACCTAATATGTCTCATCTTTATTGAACATGGATTTAACCCAAAACCAACATCGGTCTAGTTTGAACCTAACTTAGACCTAACCCAAACCATTCTCACTTTGGAAGAATATTTATAGAATTTAGGTAAAAAAAAATTCAATGGAAAAATGAAAATGACTTTTGTTTTGGATGCCCGCTAACTACAAAGACCGATGTGTAACGTTTGAATGAATCGAGGGGTTTATGTATAAATATCAATTATAATGAATTATATGTGAATAGATAATATTGTAGGGATTGATTTGTAAAAAAACCAATAAAAAAAACTTAGTGTTCAGTCTCTATAAGAAGTCCTGTTTAAGCTTAAGGGCGTGTAGTGTTTGTTGTTAGCATCAACTCCCTCTGGGTCATTCCCTACTGTGCATGAAAAAATCTTTTGCATACAAGCACGACAAGTGCATCTCATACATATCCTTTTTACATTCAATAATGTTGCACTTTTTCCTTGTCCAAGGATTTATTCACCTCCTTATTGCAAGTCAGAACTTGTTACAGAAACTGATCAATAATTATCCCTAAATTTTTTTTTGTGGGTGTGCTATCTAAGGTAAGATGCTTATGCCCATAAGAAATCAGCACATTTGACCTACTAGGTGCAGCCCCCCTCCTGAGGAGCTTACTGCGGGTTGTGTGCGGCTACCGTGGCTGAGAGACATGTTTTGTATGGTACCCGAGGGAGCTGATCACGTGGTACTGGACCGGTGTACTACAGCCTACATCATTTGGATGATAGGGAGCAGTCTTCTTCTCAATCCCAGTTGGAGCAAAGTGCACCTACGGTACCTTGCGCTTCTTCGTGATTATGACAAGTGTGGGCGGCTAGTGTGGGGTGCAGCAACACTTGCTCATTTGTATAGAGTGTTGGGAAAGGCTTTGTGATACCTTGGATAATTTTGAAATTTAGTATGGTTTTTTTTCACTTTTATTATTAAGGATAATTGTGTTCTCTGTTAGTTTTAATCGAAACTTATATTCCAAAAAAATTACCCCGCAATTAACATCGTCGTATGTGATTGATTTGACCATTTTGTGTGTTTTATGCGAGATATATCCGCAAGCGTCGATGCGAGCTGTGGGAAGGAACATAGGTATGGTTGATTCGCAGAACACCAACTGGTGTCGCTGAAATTCTGCGTACAACCAGGTCATAGAATACATCTGAATATTATATGGTTGCGTGCGCATCGTCGCCCTGTTTCCAACGCATATTTTTGGGCAATTTTCTGACGAACGGTTTGAGAGATATGCATTTTAGAAGTTAGCATTACCGTGTGGCACGCCATTCCGAACCTGGCTAGGAATTGACCTCGGATCCGATCCGACTCGTTTGATTGGGTTCAGCCGAGCTGGGCTCTCCTATTTCATGTAGGGTTGCGACTCAAAGGTAGCCATTCGATGATGTTCTGACGGCTGAGTTTCCTTGAGATTCTCCTCTCCTCACGTAGATAATAGGCCTTGTATCCAAGAACCCTAACCCATTGCAGCCATCATCCTCATTCTTCCTTCTCTCTCCTCCGTGTTGGGGCGACGTTGGCGCAATGGGAGCATTGCCGAAGTAGCACCGGAGTCATCCCTCGTCGTTTGGTAGTCGGAAAGTGATGGGAAAGGAAGAGAATTCCCCCCCTTAAGTGATGTTAGACGTGTTTGGTAGCCGAAAAAGTGAACAGGAATCAGAATACTTTTATACCTAAAGTATCCCCATGTTAGTGTAATCGGGGGGAAAGTGAGGGGATTCTCTTTCCTCCCACTCCTGGGAGGAAAGACTTTCCTCTCGAGAGGGGAAAGACTTTCCTTTCCGTTAATGAAATTTTCCGGCTACCAAACGGGGCCTTCTTCTCCCTCCCTCTCCTTCTCTTCTATCCAAGACCCATCCTTCTCCATCTCTTCTAGTTTTTCTCGGCGGAAGAACAACGACTTCCACCACTCGGAAACCATCACTGATCGGTAGGAGGTGGGGGGGTGGCCTGTCGTGGCCTCCATGCTAAGCTAGGATCCCAAGGAATCCATCTTTGTCATTAGGTTTTAGGTTTCTGTAGAAAATATCCTGATTCGGGCAAATCTCGGATGTTGTTTTTATTTTACTATATCTTTTTGTACGTATATCGGACTAGAATGATTCCATATTTTTCCGAAAGATCACTCCAACGCATTCAACTCTCATTTATAGTGCCAAATCTGATTGATTTCCAATCTAGGAGAGTAATACACAAATCTTTGTGGTATGCTTGATTCAGGATCAAACCAGGAATCAGGTTTTTGCCTAGATTTCGGGGCCCATATCTTTTAGCCCCGAAATCAAAATCTAGTGCCGCCACCGGCAATGGATCGAGGGTTCTGTCTTTTTCGACTTCGGTTGACGGTGTCAGATCTGATTGATCCTCGATTTTGGAGTAATACGCAAATCTTTGCGGTATACTTGATTCGATATCAAATTAGGAATCGGGTTTCTGCCTAGATTTCGGGGGCCATATCTTTTTAGTCTCAAAATCAAAATCTAGTACCTCTAACGATAACAAATCGAGGGTTCTGTCTTCATCGACTTTCGTTGATGGTGTCAGAACTGATTGGTCCTCGATCTAAGAGTAATACGTAAATCTTTGCACTATGCTTAATTCTTGCTTAAACCTGGAAATCAGATTTTTGGTTGAAATTCGGGGCCATATCGTTTCGCTCCAAAATCTAAATCCAGTGCCACCAATTGCAACAGATCGGGGGTTCTGTCATCTTCAACTTCAGTTGAGGGTGTCGGAACGGAAGAGACCTTTATATTTTCTGCTTTGTTGGTTAGGGCCGAAGTATCATCTTTGAACCTTTTACCTCACCCTGACATCCGCATGGGATGTTTCGGGGTGTGATATGTTTTGTTGCAGCAGTAGAGGGGTGGGTTCCTAGAACTGATTTGGACAGACCAAATCCGTGGTGCAGTTCTCCTTATAGTGAGTATTTCGAACGAAAGCTCACTGAAGGTGCAACAAATTTAGTTTCACTTTACTATCTTAAAGAAATGACTTTGATGCCATATTTAAGTTTGAATAAACTCTTGCATGACTACTTGGAATCTCATGTATACTTGTCTTTTATCATCTGACACCTAGAAATGAGTATGAATAACATAAGTATTCGTAACCGGATGTACACCTTGATTATATTGAAATTCACATAAGATTGTGCGCGCACAAGTGTAGTCAGGGTCAGGAGGGACTTAGGACAGGAATTACACCCTCATGTCTACGACTTGGATGTAGTGACTGTTGTAGCTCGTGTGTCCTGAGCGTGGATTTTCTGTATTAATATTAATTAAGATGACTTTGGTTATTGCTTTAATTAGAATACTACTTTGGTGTATGTTAATTCATATATAATAAAGGACCTTAGGGAACATAGTAGGCTACTGAGGCACATGGTGGATCCATGCTTGGGACACCTAGTGGACCGGTTCTGTATAGACTTGGAACTAGTTCACAGCTTTGGTGATGTCGGTCGCTTCACCGAGAATAAGCTGTTGGCAGGTAGGGGATTTGGTGAAGTATCCACCACGGGAATATGAGATTTCCATTCACTTAATCAAGCACGATGATCATGTTGAACAGGAACCAAGACGGTGTACAGTTCAGTGATTCAAACACTGGTGTATAAACCGTCTTACTGCTATAGATAATTTGTCCTTAACCCTGAGGGACCATGTACACTGAGCGAACCAGTTGTGTGATACTTTGATGTGCCAACGTGTGCGGACTTACCATAATCTAATATCATGGTACGTTGGGTTACCCAGCTGGCGCTAGAATGGCATACAATCCTTACAGGTTATCCGATGTTCAATATTGGATGAGTGTGTTTTGATGAGTCAAGCTGTCTATACAATTAATCTAGATATGGTGGTTGTCAGTATGACTGACGACGTTCTTGATACTAGGCATAGCACCGGAAGGTGTATGGCGTTATAGATGATAAGTCATCAAATCCTAGTCAGATGATCGATCGGGATCTGACGGTGCTCCCCACCGTCTAAGTCGAATCATGGCACCAGTAATAGAAGGGACTAAAGATTATCAGAGTATAATAAAGAACACGGTTACGAGAGAGTAACATAAGTTTAGGATCACTAAAGTTCAACTAGCGTCGCACTCTGGGTGGTTACGCGGGTTAATCGGATTTGGACTAATTAGCGAAACTTTCGGTATGTCACCAGAACAGTTAATCAGGGATCCGGTTAGAGCTAGTGATCCTGAACCCTAAAGATTCCACCATGTCGTTTTGTATAGAAATTATTCCCCGACCTAATTGGACATGTTAGATGTGAAAATAGCGCGATGGAGCGCAAGCCCAAAGCCTAAGAACCCAATTCACATGTGTTAAGGGGCCATAGGGGTATTTTGGTTAATACTGAAATATGGCTCAGAATATATTGAATATAGATCTTAAAATGATCGGAATAACTCCAGGAGCTCATAGACGCTGACGGAACTCGATTCCGACTAGCGTACCTCATTCTTTCTCTCTATCAGCGGTATACCGACAAAAGGGCGTTTTTGTCCAAGGTGTATATAGATAAGGAAAACCCTATCCCATTGCCTTATCCCCTTGTAGAAATCCCCCCCCTCTCTAGTGGTCATCATAGGGCCGGACACAAGTAGTTTACGCTAGAGTGAGCCACTTGGGGACCGATCTATAAAAGCACAAGGAGAATGGGAGGGAAAAACCCTAATTTTCTTTTCTTCCCCTTGAGAAATCCGACCCCCCCCCCCCCCTCTCTCTCTCTCTCTCTCTCTCTCCCTCCTCTATGGTTTCGGCCAAGAAAAAGGAGGAAGAAGAAAGAGGAAGAAAGGAGGAAGGAAATGAGAAGGAAGAAGAAGAGAGAAAGAGAAAGATGAGGTATTCGAGGCACGCCATCGACTTCGCTACGTACCATCATTCGTCGATGCGTCGTCCTTGCACTCAGAGATAGGACGTTGTGGGTTCCTCCCTTTGCAAATGATAAGGTACTATCCAACAGTTTCCCTCTTAATTCTCGTGCGATTCATCATCGTTTCATTCTTTTCGGATCAAAGATCCATAAGGTGTAATGATTCTAAACACCTAACCAGATACATGCATATCTTCCATAGATCATAGTATGCCTCTAGGGTGTTCGCATATATGCTAGGATTATAGATTCGTATGTAGATTGTTTGAAAGATAGATTGTAATGAAACATACACTATAAGATCATCAGATCTATCTTTTGCTTCCGCTGCGACTGTAATAATAGGATTCAATTCCAATAGTGACTTATCCAATTAAAGGCTTACCTCACTCACGCCTCATGTCTACGACATGGTGTGAGGAGCCGGCCGGTCGCTCTAGGGCCTTGCTCTTCGGTCTACGATAAGGGCATGGAGCTAGTTTGAGTTAGGACCTCGTAGGGCGGGGTCTTAATTGACCACTGAGGTGGTAGTCCCTCTAGGTGGAGTAAAAGAGAAAGTTGGAGTGAATCTACTTTTGGGCCCATGGTTGTATTGGGAAAGTGAACACTGCAATACAAACTAATCCCCGGAGAGAGAACCCTGACAGTGGGGTTTTGGACCATATGGTCCTTTGGTTTGGTCCTAGAGACCTTTTGTACTCTCTCCATAGTGTGGGTAGGGCTAAAGGGTCTAGTGGTTCTGTGTGATAGCCACTAGCTGCTGGTGGTGCTAGGTGAAATCCACCAAACCGGAGGATAAGTTGGTGTAGGCCCTGGGTGAAAGACCCAAAAGCCGTGAATGTACGCACGGTTCCTCTATTTGGGCTTAGCTGAGGGTAACCTTGATTGTGAGATGGGACAGAGTAGTGCCTTGGTGAGAAATAACACCCAAGTAATGCTAGTCGGTGTAGAGTCTCCATAAGGGAGCTAACCATCGGTTCACATTAAGAAGAATAAAATTGGAATTGGGTCAAGGGTCACTATAAACTTGAAAAGAGAATGGCACATTAGTGGTTCTAGTATGTGCATATCTATATAACAAGGGACAGCGGTTTTGTGCTGACTAGATAAAAGAAACCAAATGTTGACTAGACAAAATTCTCTCCCGATCACAGTCGCGCTCTCTTCTTTCCCCGATCTCTTTTTCTCTCTCTTTCCGGATCTCTCTCTCTCTCCCCGTATTTCTCTCAGTTTTCGATTTTCTCTCTTTCTTTGTCCGCCTTTCTCTCTCTCTTTCCGTCTGTCTCTCTCTCTCTCTCCCTCTCCGTCCGTCTTTCTCTCTGATCTCTCACTTCGATCTCTGTTCCCTCTCTTCTTCCCCCAATCTCTCTTTCTCTCTCTTCCCAGATCTCTCTCTCCCCGTATTTCTCTCTCTTCCTGATTTCTCTCTCTTCTCGATTTTCTCTCTCTCTCTCTCTCTCTCTCCGTCTGTTTCTCTCTCTCTCTGTCAGTCCATCTCTCTCTCTCTCTCTCCGATCTCTCTCTTTCCCCCTCTTTCTCTGTCCATCTCTCTCTCTCTCTCTTCGATCTCTCTCGCTCTCTTTCCATCTCTCTCTTCCCGATTTTCTCTCTCTCTCTCTCTCTTCACGATCTCATTCTCTCTCTCCGTATCTCTCTCTCTTCGTCCGTCTCTCTCTTTTCTCTCTCTCTCTCTCTCTCTCTCCATCCGTCTCTCTCTCTCTTTGATCTCTCTCTCTCTCTCCATCCGTCTCTCTCTCTTCGATCTCTCTCGCTCTCTTTTTTCGTCTCTCTCTTCCCGATTCTCTCTCTCTTCGCATCTCTGTTCCACTCTCTTTCTCTCTCTCTTTCTCGATCTATCTCTCCCCCACGATCTCTTTCTCTGTGTTTTTTCAAAACCGGACCGGAAGGCGAACCGAAAATGCATCTGGTTTGGCCCAAATTTGTTCAAACCGGTGGTTCATCCATTTGAACAACATGAAAATATGTTTTTTTAAATAGATATATACAAAATTCTTCAATGGCAAGGTTTGATTCCTGGGTTAACATACAAACCGGTTTATTCAAAGACTGAACTGAAACATGTTCCGGTCCAAACCGGTTCAACCACCCTGTCCGGTCATACAAACTGGTTTATTCAAAGACTAAACCGAAAACATGTTCCGGTTCCAGTCCAAACCGGTTGAACCGCCGTCCGATCCAGTTTTCAAAACACTGCTTTCTCTGTCTCTCTCTCTCCCCGTATCTCTCTCTCTCTCTCTCTCTATCTCCTCAGTGGTACAAAAACGTTGTTACTGTGATACCATTTTAGCTGGCATCACGAATCAATCAGAAATGTTGAAGCCAACACCTCTCTTCACAATAGTCGTTTAAATCAGAGAAGCTGACGGGTGCAGTTCGGGCTGAGTGCAATGCATCTGTCACGTTGGCTGTCATCATGTGGCTATGATGCACCCTAAGAGATGCTAAAATGTTTGTTATTGATCCAAGAGGACAACTAAGTGATATCATGGTTATATGAAAGATTGGGAATCCAAATCTTCTGTTGCATTTCTCTTTTCCATCGTCTGCCCTCGAAGTCATAGTTGTCTGTTGCACCTAGACCCGACTGGTGCATCACACTCATCCCAACCGGTAGGCAAAGGGACGACAGTGATCAGGTGTCGGGGGGCCAATCACATCTGTTTCTTTGCCTGCCGGTTCGGACTGAGTGCGATGCACGGGTCGGGTATGGGTGCAACGGGACTTGGGGGGCAGACGATGGGGTAGATAAGAAGATTTGGGTCTGGGGGTTCGAGGGGGGGGGGGGGGGGGGGTTGCCCGCTTCATGCCAATCGGGGGGTGTATTTTCGCCGAAGACGGCCCGTTGCATTGCTGACAGGTGTGTTGCCGCCGAAGGCGCCCCGCTACAGTGCCGACAGGCACGAGTATGCACTAGTATGTAAATATGCAGACACTTGGTTGAAAACAATACTTCTATTGATTATGTATTAGCGAACATCTTGTTTTCCTCGAGTCAGTCATACTTAGTAGTACTATGTTTTTGCTTTGAAGTTTATTAGTTAAAATTGTATACATCGCCTTCTTTTGTCTTGTCCTTTTCTGGTTGTACATTCATGAGGGTTTTTCTATGGTTGAATTTCCCTCAGGTTCTCTAGAATAGGAGCGAAGGCTCAGCTCAGAGGTGGACGTGGTCCCAGTCAAATAGCTGTTCAATTACTACTTCTTCTTATTAGTAATAATAAGGGACTTGATCATTGGTGTTAGATCCTTCTGTCTTTATATTTTCAATGGTTGTTTTTGGGACTCTTGGGTTGTTATTGGATCTTTAGTCGTTGATACCTAGACTTTGTTTTTATGTAGTTGCTCTGATAATATTATTTTGTCTTCTTCTTAGCACCATTAATCTTTCGTCGCCGTAGCACACTAGGTCTATCCTAGATGGCAAGAACTGAATGGTTGTGAAGAAAAAAAAACAAGTACGTTCCGCTTTTGGCACATCCAGAGAATCAGGGTGTCACAGGCTTGTATGCTGAGGAAGGTCGATTGTTGTGACTTTCTAAGCTCCTACATGTTAGTTATAGTTATTTGAGTCATTTAAAACTTCAATTTTGTTATTATGCATCTTCTTTCTTAACTAGCATATTTATTTTGAAAATAATCATATTTGATCGTGGGAACACCTCCATGTTGGTCGGCATGTTAGAGGACTTGTTAGGCACGGCCGAGAGCTTCCACTTGATGGTCCACTATGTTGTAGGTAAGTTCTATATTTTAAGTCGTTACTCAATTTTGTAATTTCACTACTTACAAGGTGATTCAGGAATCATGTTACTGCAGGTGGGTCGATTTTAGTCTCACACATGTGCAACCTTAGATCTACGACGATAGAGTTTTATTAGAACGACTTGGATTATCAGCTCGATTCTCAAGTATGGTGCGATATATAGTAATCTTTCTATTAGTTTAATTTGTGCCTACTAAATTTTAATCATTTTAATAATTATTGTATGAATACCTATGTTGTAGGTGATGTTGTGGGTGCAAAATCTAGTTGACGCTTGACGGTGGGACCTGCCAGCACTACCTGGGTCCCACGGAAACGACGGTGGAGCCCGTTAGCCCTGTCTTGGACCTACAGAGACGATGGTGGAACCTGTCGGCCCAGCCTGGGGCCCACAAGGATGATATTGGGACCCGCTAGTCCTGCATGGGATCCACAAAGGCGGTTTTGGGCCTGGTAAATCCTCCCAGATAATTATCAAAACTCCAGATATTCCCAAAACTTTATATATTGCAGATCCAGTAAATAATTCAGACCGGAATTAATTTTTTTCCAATTCTACTTTCAGTTTTCCTGTCAGGTAATCAGACTCTAGTCAAGCCTATTCCAACCTCTGTCTATTTGTATAAGCAATTCTCGGCCCGTCGAGAGTAGCTCTACTTTTTCAGAGTTAGGGGATTCAAAGATTGCATTTTACAACATGAAGACGTAGGCTTCGGCCGAACTTCGTCACCACACCCTGTGTCAACTCTCTTTCTCTTCATCTCTTTCTTTATTATACAGTGTCTGCGTAACAGCTAAGGACGTAAAAACTCAATATTCCACAATATAACGTACTTCAAATTCTATTCTCAATCGACTATTGTAGGAAGATCGTACGGCGGTCGTAATTTCCCCCCACAAATATGGCAGCCATACCCAGATATAAGACTTGCTGACCTCCCAGTGATCTGTGCAGAGGGGTGAGACGTGTGCCTTTCGAGGACGTCGTTGATTTGCTTCCATACAGTGGAGATGCATGTTCTCGATCGCGTCCTTCGGTATTTTGGGTTAAGGCAGCACGTACCAGTCTTGGTGGAGTAGTTGGGCCGGGTGGATGCACAAGGTCGGTCAACGAAGGTTTTCAGTTTATATTGAAGTCAGGATTTCAAGTATGTGTTTTAGAATCTATATTTTACAAGATTTACAACACACTTGAGCACAACTTAACATTTGGAATATGGGTTTTATAAACCCTATTTCGCATCTGGTTTTCAGTTTACATATATTGAAGTCGGTATTACGAGTACGTGTTTTAAAATCTATATATATATTTTTTCAGTTTTCATTGAAGTCGGTATTTCGAATATGGGTTTTAGAAACCGGATTTCAAATATGGTTTTCATATGTACTCATACTCAATGATGAAGAATGATTAAGGCTTAATGAAAACTCTATTCCACATACCAACTTTAAAGACCAATGGAATGTTTTACTGTGCGCTCCTGCCATGTTGCTATCAGTTGGCTACTTTTTTAATTATTTTTGAAAAATGACTAGTAAAATAAAATTTTATCTTTTAGTTATTTTTTTCAAAGTATCATTTAAAAAATAAAATATTATTTTAATAGCTATCTGTAAAAATAATTTCAAAAGTAGCCAAAAGATAGCCACATGGCGGGAGCGCGCCGTAAAGCGCCTGCCAAGCTGGCTGCCTGTTTTTTTTTCCGTAACCCTTAAAGTCGGTATTTGGAATATGGATTTTAAAAACCTTAACTCACATATGGTTTTCAGTTTTTTTTTTTCAGAATTTTTCGTTGTCCTGTAAATCTTGAAAAATAGAAACTGAAAACCATATGTGAAATAAGGTTTTTAAAACTCATATTCTAAATACCTCATTCAACGTAAGAACTTTGACTGAAAACCATATAAAATATGGTTTCTAAAACACATATGTGAAATACCGATTTACAAATGTAAACTTGTGCTCAGTTGTGTTGTAAATCCTGAAAAATAGAAACTAATTGAAAACCATATGTAAAATATGGTTTCTAAAACACATATGTGAAATACTGACTTCAATACCGAGTAACATATGTACAGTTGTACTCAGTTGTGTTGTGAATACTGAAAAACTGAAAACCATATGCGACATAAGGTTTTTAAAACCAATATTCCAAATACAACTTTAAGGGTCAGGAAAAAAAAACATGCATTTGTGGGAGAGGATTTCATGCCGTTGTACGTGACCCTCCTCCTATAGTCGATTGAAGGTTTGACCATTCGGGATATGACGTACTTCGAAGCGCTGAGCTGTAACTTGCTAGGCTGTATACAAGCACTGTAGAATAGAGAGAGAGAGAGAGAGAGAGAGAGAGAGTTGAAACTAGATGTGTTGACGAAGTTCGGCCGAAGCCTACGTCTCCGTGCGGTAAGAGGCAACCTTTGAATCCACTATCTCTGAATAAAGTAGAGCTACTCTCGACAGGCCGAGTAGTGCTTCTTACAAGATGACAGAGGGTGGAGAGGGAATATGAAAACCAAAAAGCTCAGGGAGTTCTAAAAAACAGAAAGTGCGATTATCGTTTGGATTTTTGGGATCTGGAATCATTTACAGGGTCGGCTATTTATAGAGGTTTGGTTTATCTGAAAAATATTCTAGGAATATTCCCCGAATCATCTGGGGTTTAATAAAACCTGGGGGGATTTACCAGACCCCAGATAGTGCAAATGGGTCCCAGGCAGGGCTGCAGGTCCCACCTTTGTACAGGTGGAACCCAAACAGGGCTGCGGGTCCCACAGTCATCTTCGTGGGTCCCAAGTAGGGCTGCGAGTCCCATTATCATCTCTATGGGCCCAGGCAGGGCTGAGGGTCTACAGGGTGTTGGCTAGATTTTGCACCCACAGTTACCCTTTCCCAGCTAGGTAGGTGCTAACCTAGCTGGCTGGGACTTCTAGGTAAAAAAAATTGGTCGCCCGTCTGCTAATTAACTTCCTGTCCGGGGTCGACCGTTGTCTGTCTGCCAACCCGCTGTGCGGGGCCGATCGTTGTGCTTGCTAACCCTCTACCTGGGGCCGGTCGTCGTCCCTCTGCCGACCCCCTGTTAGGGGCCGACCATCGTCTGGCTGCTGACCTGTTGCGCCCGTCGACCCCTGCCAGGGGCCAGCCGGGTGCGCGTTTGCCTACCGGTTGCGCAGGGCCAACCGTTGGGCCCATCGACCCCTTGCCGGGGGCCGACCATCGTACGTCTGCCGATCCCCTATTAGGGGTTGACCGTCGTCTGGCTGCTGACCTGCTGCACACGGTTGGTCGTTGCGCCCGCCGACCCCCTGCCAGGGGCCGGCCGTCGTACGTCTGCCGACCCCCTGTCAGGGTCCAGCTGTCATCTGGCTGCTGACCTACTGCACGTGGTCGGCCGTTGCGCCCGCCGACCCCCTGTCAGGAGTCGGACGGGTGTGCGTTACCCCTTCCCAGTTAGGCAGGTGGGAACCTGGTTGACTGGGATTCCACAAGAGGCCGGCGGCTGGCGTCGGTGGGCGATTGCGCGAGTGGGGGTCGGGCAGGGGGACCCTGGGGGCGGGGGTTCCGGGCCAAAAACCCGGGGGGGGGGGGGGGGGGGGGGTTGGGCAAAAGAACCGGGAGTGGGGGGTTTTGACAAAAGAATCTGGGGCGAGGGGTTTTGGGTAAAAATTGCAGGGGGCGGGGGGCTTTTGGGAAAAAACTCAGGGTGGTTTTGTTGGGCCGTAGGGGTGGGGGGGTTTTGGGCAAAAAGGGGAAAATCGGGGGGTTCGAACGCGCAAGGTTCGATGAAGAGGTAGCCCGGCGGCGGCGGCTCAGGTGGCGATTGTGGGCCGCGAGGGAGGGGGAGGGCGTGGCTTGGGTTCGACGACAACGGCAGCGGCAGCGACGCAACACTAGGAAGGGATAGCAGCTGGGGGGGTTGGGCTATGGCAGTGGCGGTGGCGCAGGGGGCTCGGGCGCCGGGGGGGTGGTGGCATGGCAGGGGTGCGGATGGAGCGGGGCAGCGCGGGCTCGGGTTCGACAGCAGCGGCGATGGCAGGGCGCGAGGAAGGGATGACAACCGGGGGGGTCGGGTTGTTAGGTGGGAGGCGGCGTCTGGAAGCGAGGGTGGCCGGAGGGGGGGGGGGGGGTCTTGCAAGAGGGGGTGTGTCTTGTAAGGGGGGTCTTAAGAGAGAGAGAGAGAGAGAGAGAGAGAGAGAGAGAGAGGGAGGGGGGGGGGGTCTTGCAAGGGGGGCCACGTGGAAGAAACGTTCGTCCAAACCATGAACAATTTTTATTTTTATTTTTTATCCTCTTACACTCTAACTCACTCTTTTCTATCCTCACCTTCTCACTATCTCTCATTCTCTCACACTCTAACTCACCATCACCTCTCTCTTCATCCTCTCACTATCTCTTTCTCTCTCACACCTACTCAAAAATCCGAGAGATGGGACTGCACAGTTGAGACCGGAGGGGGTCGATAGGAGCCGAGCTTTGGCCTACTTGAGCTTGCCTTGTACCCAACAAACTCAAACGAGCTTGTCGGTGCATGTTGTTCGACGTCGATCGTCGGTCTCGCCGATGTGTTGTCCGACGACAGGTGTCGCGCTTGCCGACGCATTGTCCAGCATCAGTCATCTCCGCGTTGTCTGGCATTGGCTGTCGCGCCCACCGACCCCCTGCCAAGGGTCGACCGGGGGTGTGTCGATCGATACATTGACCGGCCGTCTGACGGTAGCCTCGGACTTTATCGAGAGCCGAGGAGGTGATGGCGGCCTCAACCTTTGACTTTGAATGCCAAGACGGAGGTCGCCTCGGGCTGATACGGTACCGAGGTGGCGAAGCCTGGCTCGGACTTCGTCTTCGAATGCCAAGGCAAAGGTTGCCTTGGGTCGAGACGGTACCGACGTCTCGGGCTTCGTTAGGTGCCGAGGCGGCGAAGCCTGCCTCAGAATTTGTCTTTGAATGCCGAGGCGAAGGTTGCCTCGGGCCGAGACGGTGCCGATGTCTCGGGCTTCATCAGGTGCTGAGACGGCGAAGCTTGCCTCGGACCTTGTCTTCGAATGCTGAGGCGAAGGTCACCTCGGGCCGAGACGGTGCCGACGCCTTGGGATTTGTCAGGTGCTGAGGCGACGAAGGCTGCCTCGGACTTTGGCTTTGAATGCTGAGGCGAGGGTCGCTTCGGACCTAGACGATGCTGACCTCTCGGGCTTCGTCAGGTGCCAAGGTGACGAAGCCTGCCTCGGACCTTGTCTTCGAATATCGAGGTGAAGGTCGTCTCGGGTCGAGACGATGCCGATATCTCGGGCTTCATTAGGTGCCGAGACGGCGAAGCCTGCCTCGAACTTTGTCTTTGAATGCTGAGGCGAAGGTCACCTTTGGCTGAGACGGTATTGACGTCTTGAGCTTCGTTAGGTGCCGAAGCGACGAAGCCTGCGTTGGACCTTGTCTTCAAATGCCGAGGCGAAAGGTCACCTCGGGCTGAGACAGTGCCGACCTCTCGGGTTTCATCAGGTGCTGAGGCGACAAAGCCTGCATCGGACTTTGTCTTCGAATGCCGAGGCGAAGGTCACCTCGGGTTGAGACGGTGTTGACGTCTCGGACTTTGGCAGGTGTCGAGGAGGTGGAGGTTGCCTCGAGCTTTGTCTTTGAAAGCCAAGGTTGTCTCCTTGGGCCGACACGGTGTTGACGTCTCGGACTTTGGAAGGTGCCGAGAAGGCAGAACCTGCCTCAGGCTTTGTCTTTGAAAGCCAAGGCTGTCTCCTTGGGCCGAGATGGTGTTGCCGTATCACGCTTTGGCAGGTGCCGAAGAGGCGGAGCCTGCCTCAGGCTTTGTCATTGAAAGCCAAGGCTATCTCCTTGGGCCTAGACGGTGCCACCGTATCGGGCTTTGGCAGGAGCCGAGGAGGGCGAAGCCTACCTCAGGCTTTGCTTTTGAATACCAAGGTTATCACCTTGGGCCGAGGTGATGTTGTTGTCTCAGGCTTTGTCTTCGAATGCCAAGGGCGGGACCTTGGACATACTAGTCGATAGGGGTAAGAATTCTGAGTACTCAGTGTGGTGCCTTTGTATTGGTTGGACTTAGGTGAAGCGTCGTTTCAATCGAACTTACATCGGGGTCACATAACTTTGTACCGTTGCATGTTAGCCGACCATGTTGTAGCGTGAATCGGACTAACTATGGCGAGGCACTAGTGCATATGTGACAACGGAAGCGTGTATGACGCCAATGTTTTGGAGTACTCAGTGTAGCACCCTTGTATCGGTTGGACTTAGGCGAAGCGCTGTTTCAGTCGAACCTACGTATTGGGACACGTAGTTTTGTACTGTTGCAGGTTAGTCGACTGTATCACAACGTGAACCGAACTAACTATGGCAAGGTACTAGTGCATGTGTCTTTACGTAACAACGGGAGCATGTGCGATGCCAATGATTCGGAGTATTTAGCGTAGCGCCCTTATATCGATTGGACTTAGGCAAAGTGCTATTTCAATCGAACCTTTGTATTGGGACATGTAACTTTGTACCGTTACAGGTTAGTCAGATGTGTCGCAACACGAACCGAACTAACTGTGACGAGGCATTAGTGCATGTGTCTTTACGTGACAACGGGAGCATGTGCGACGCTAATGATTCGGAGTACTCAGTGTAGCGCCCTTGTATCGGTTGGACTTAGGCGAAGCGCCGTTTCGGTCGAACCTACGTATCGGGACACATAGCTTTGTACAATTATAGGTTAGTCGGCCGTGTCACAATGCGAATTGAACTAACTGTGACATTGAGTAGAAGTTGAGATAGAATTTGATAGTCTTCGGTATAACTTGAAAAACTGTCTTTTCATTGATAACTCAGAAGATGTTACATCATGGATTTCAAATGAATGACATTTTGAGTTATTGACAGTCGACGGTGACCTTCTACTCTGATCGATGGATGGACTGCTTCCCTTTGGTATTCGTGGTCTTTTGAGGCTTTATGGGTCTATCGTCTGCCTGCCTCGGCCCCTTGGCGGCTCCATCTTCGTCAGCCTGAGCGTTGCGAGCTTAAGTTGTTGGTCTCGTTAGTTCCTTATCAGAAAGACGCTTCTCGAGGTCACGTTTCTTATGAGAGAATTGATCGTCCTCTACCTCGATCTTCTTTTGAATTCGATCGAATAACACTCTGAGGGAGGCATGAGGATTGTGGATGAGGTCATTGTAGATGTGGAGGTCAAAGCGTTAGACATTCTGAAATATGAGCATGATGGCTTCATTGTCGAGGTGGTGTCTTGAGAGCACAGCATGCTCATTCCGGAACCTTCGAGAGAACTCTCGGAGGGTTTCATCTGATCCCATCCTGAGTCGGTAAAGGGAGTCCAACTTTTTTTCTGGCTTGAGGTTCAGTCGATAGTGTTGAACAAAGAAGTCTGCCAGATCTCGAACCAACTCATGGAACCGGACGGAAGGTTGTGATATCAATCAAGCGACATGTCGTCTAGGCAGCCAGGAAAGGTGCGGCATATAACCTGGTTGTCGCTATCATGTGGCATCAACGCTTGCCTAAAGATGAGGACGTGCAATGTCGGATCTCCAGTCAGGCAGTTGAACTTGGAAGGAGTGGGAGCTTTCCAACTTTAAGGAAACAAGGCTCGAAGAATGTGCTGATGAAGTGGCCCTTCGTAGGTGTGATTGTTCCGACGATCACCTCGTTGGTTGGAGGGGCATCTCGGAGGAAGAGGAGGCAGAGAGGGCGTTGGAGTCCATCTCGTCGTCCGATGCCCGGCTGGGGTTCGATCGCCATTATGATGTTGCCGAACTTTGGAATGGTGCCTATCATTTTGAACATCTCTCACGATGCAGGGCTCGGAGGATGACTCGGAGCCGAGAGACTTGGGATGGCGAGCAGGCTCATTGAGACGCTCTTAGACAGTCGGCCTGGGAGGAATATACGAGGGTCCTCTCGAGAGGGATTTGAGACAACGTCAAGGGATGCCGACGACGGATCCTCTGGAAGGAGCGGGAAATCGGTCGATCGACTGGTAGACGTCTGCTCCGTCTTTGATGCCAGCGGCAAACTATAACAACCCGTAATTTTGAGAAACTCTAATGCTTTATAATTAGCAAAATCTCTTTTTACCCCTCATGCTTGTTTTTATTTGGAACTTGGTTTTTGCTTTATCGGGCTACTGATTGTGATGGCTTTACTAGACTGGTGAACTCTTGAGAGAGATCCACAAAGTTCTAGAGATTTGGGTGGTTTCGATTCACGATTAGTTGAAATTAGCAATTTTAACCCATGGGGTATTTTTATCTTTTTTCTAAAAAAACTGTTGTGTGGTTGAACTTCAAAAATATATAAAATTGGTATTTTTGGATTCATCTTGTCGAAAGCTTTCCAACAAATATTTTTGTGGATTTTTTTGAATATCGAGTCAAAAGTTATGAATTTTCTAAGTTTGACAATTGTTGATGGCTGGTAGCGAATCCGAACCCAACTTGAATCCGAACCCAAGTACAATTCGATTTTTTTGATCCAAAATCCATTAGCCCAAAGTCTCATTCCGTGTGATGTTGTTTTACCTATTGATCGTCTTATTGTGATCGGATGGGCAAGAGAATACAAGTTTAATTAGGGTTCAAGAATCAACACCTTTATATATCATACCTCCTCTTCATCTCTTTCTCCCAATCCGATCAAAACCAGACCCCCCCTCTTCTTCCTTGTCATGGTAGCGGGCTTAGCATCCACAGCTGATCTCCTCTGACCGGTGATAAAATCCCGACGACGACGAGTGCGGTGAGCCCCTCCTTCCCTTTCCCTACCCTTCTTCCTCCTCCCCTTCTCCCCTTCCTCTCCTCTCCTTTTCCTCTTTCCTTCCCATTCCCTGATGGGTACATTTTGGGCGCATAACATCAACAAATTAATATTTACGTTGTGGGTTGTGTGGGGATGGACATATATACGGGTCCCTTCTCCCTCTGATTCCTATTTCTCTTTCATCTCTCTCTCCCTTCTATTTCGTTGTTTTCTTTCCTCTCTAAAAAAAACAAAAAAAAAATCATTCTTATAATTTCGAACTCGATCATTCCCTCTCTAATAATTATGCTCTTCCTCCCTCTAGAACTTTGGTTTTCTTCTCTCTAAAATTTTAACTTTAAATTCCTGATTTTATATTCCTATTTAAAAGACCAAATTCATACATCTTTTCATTCATCTCTCTAAAATTCAAACATCTTTCCCTCTTTATTTACTCTCTTACTCCTCTTATCCCTCTTTACTCACTTCCTTGATGTCTCTTCCGCTGGTTTCTATTTATTCTCTCATCTTTTTTCTCTTTGATCACTTTCTCTGATTTTTTTATTTTCTCGATTTTCTCTTGCTAAACTGACTTTTATTTCTAAACAAAATAATTGATTATTTCTCTTTTACATTGTTTTAATCTCTCCACTCCCATTCTCTTTGTCAATCTAGTATATTCTTTTTAATCTTCCGTTCTTAATTCCTCTTGTCTCAAACCTCTCTTTAAGTTGTTTCTTTTCCTTATTCGGGGAACTTATTAGCTTTGATAAGACCTAATGTGTTTTTTTATTTTCAATGAATGCAGCACCCTAATTTGTACCTCTAAATTGTGAGCCATCAACATCTGTCGAGTTCCTTAGTAGTGGAGTCTGACTTATGTTCAGGTGATATTACTTGAATTACAAGGTTTTAATCGATTAATATTTTCTCTCCTGAATAGTATGCAATATCATTTATATAAGGTTATGAATGTAGGTAGATAAATCTATGGCATAAAGAAAAATAATATTTTTTCCTAATTATGTGCTTTCCGATTTAGGTTGTTTATGTAGTGTAAGGTTTATGTTAGTGGATTTAATTGAGTAGTTGGGAATTATCGAAGAATTATCTTATTTTTTGATCCCGAGTGGGTCGATATAGGTTTTTATTTGGCTAACATTATGGGTAAATGTGGACCCCTTATAATGTGTAGCCAAAGGGCTTGACAACCCTCGAAGTGAGTTATCAAAGTATGTAATATGAATAATAAAATTAAATAAACACATAAGGGGTTGGTTATCGTCCTAGGGTTCACGCAGTGTTCTCCCGAAGTTGAAGGACCTCCTAGCCCGCCTTAGGGTGTGGCCAGTCGCCCTGTGGAATGTAATTCCTGAAACAAGCAAGATGGGTATGAAGCTCCTCTGTGAAAGACGGAAAAACCTGTTTGGCCAAATATGGATATGTTTCTTCTTCTTCTTCTCTCTCTTCTCTCCCTCACTGGTATGTCGGTTTGCGGGTTCCCTACCTTTCTCTTAGGGAACGACACTGATAGATGCTTCCCTTTCTAGTTTAGGTTGTGTGTTAATGCAAGATGGGAAGGTAGTTGCTTATGCATCCCGGTAGTTAAAAACCCATGAAAGGAACTACCCGACCCATGACTTGGAGTTGACTGTAGTTGTTTTTGCCCTGAAGTCATGGCGTCACTATCTGTATGGGGAAGTGTTTGAAGTGTTTTGCAATCATTAGAGTCTCCGTTATTTCGACACTCAGAAGGATCTTAATTTGCAACAACGTCGTTGGGTCGAAGTGTTGAAGTCCTATGATTACACCTTATCCTATATTCCAGGGAAGGCAAACGTGGTAGCAGATGCTTTGAGTAGAAAATCGTTTGGATTTTTAGCCAGACTAATTACAGATCGGGAAGACTGGATGATTGTTCTTGAAGGGTTTGATTTGAGGGTTCGTAGAGAACCAAATCGAGTTGTGTTGTGTAGTCTTTGTGCTGAGCTAAGTACGGTGCAAAGGGTAATATCTAGTCAGAGGCGAGACAAACAACTTGAGGTTATTCGTACCAAGTTGGAAGTTGGAGAGACCGTTGAGGGCTTCTTAGTTGGCCTAGATGGAGGCCTCCGTTTCAGAGACAGGCTATGTCTTCCTAGCGAGTCAGAACTAAAAGAAGAGGTATTAGCAGAAGCTCACAAGTCTAAGTTCATGGTGCATCCGGGTAACACTAAGATGTATCATGACTTGAGACGGTAGTATTGGTGGTCAGGCATGAAGGCAGATGTGGCTAGTTTTGTTTTTAGGTGCCTTACCTACCAGCAGGTGAAAGCAGAATATCAGAGGCCGACAGACATGTTGCAACCACTTCCAGTTGCTAAGTGGAAGTGGGAGAATCTGACTATAGATTTTGTTACAGGACTTCCAACGACTTGGAAGGGTCATGATGCTATTTGGGTAGTGATGGACCGGCTTACTAAGTTTGCTCATTTCTTGTCGTTCCGCACTACTACTTCGTTTCAAGATCTAAGCAGTTTGTATATTCAGGAGGTTGTTCGTTTGCATGGGGTTCCGGTTTTGATTGTGTCTGATAGGGACCCGAGGTTCACGTCGAAGTTATGGACGAGTTTACAGCGTGCTCTGGGGACACAATTATTGCTCGGTACTGCTTTCCATCCTTAGACAGACGGGCAGTCAGAGAGAGTAATACAGATTTTGGAAGATATGCTTAGGGCATGTGTTTTGGATTTCAAAGGAAGTTGCGTAGATCATCTTCCTTTGGTGTAATTTGCCTATAATAATAGCTTTCAAACGAGCATCGGTATGGCCCCATATGAAGCTCTTTATGGGTGGCCATATCGATCTCCTTCTTGTTGGGCTGAAGTTGGGGAGAAAACTATAGTGGGACCAGAAATAATTCGGCAAACCTCAGAGAAGATTGAAGTTATCAGAGAGAGATTGAAGGTAGCTCAGAGTAGGTAGAAGAGTTATGCAGAAGTTCGTAGGTGCTCTCTGGAGTTTGTGGTTGGTGGCCAAGTCTTTCTGCGTGTCTCGCCACATAAAGGTATTTTTCGGTTTGGCAAGTGTGGAAAGCTATCTCCTAGATATATTGGACCTTTTGAGATCTTAGAGAGAGTAGGAGAAGTGGCATATCGGCTGGCCTTGCCTCCACAGCTCTCCAGTGTCCATAATGTGTTCCACATTTCAATACTTCGGAAGTACGAGCCAGATCCATCTCATGTTTTGGAGTGGCGCGATATTCAGATTCATGAGGATGCATCTTTTGAAGTGCGGCCTATTCGCATTCTAGGTTTCGAGGATAAAGTGTTGTGCACTAAGACCATTCCTATGGTTAAGGTATTATGGGAACATCATCGGGAGGATGAAGCCACATGGGAATTGAAATCCGAGATGCGGGTACAATATCCAGAGCTGTTCTTCGATATATCAGGTGCGTGAATTTCGGGGTTGAAATTCTTTTAAGAGGGGTAGAATGTAATTACCCGTAATTTTGAGAAACTCTAATGCTTTATAATTAGCAAATTCTCTTTTTTACCCCTCATGCTTATTTTTATTTGGAACTTGATTTTTGTTTTATCGGGCTACCGATTGTGATGGCTTTACTAGACTAGTGCACTCTTGAGAGAGATCCACAAAGTTCTAGAGATTTAGGTGGTTTTGATTCATGATTAGTCGAAATTAGCATTTGAAACCCATGGGGTATTTTTGTCATTTTCCTAAAAAAAACTACTATGTGGTTGATCTTCAAAAACATATAAAATTGGTATTTTTGGATTCATCTTGTCGAAACCTTTCGAACGAGTATTTTTGTAAATTTTTCTGAATATCGAGTCAAAAGTTATGAATTTTCTAAGTTTGACGATTGTTGATGGCTAGTAGCGAATCCGAACCCAACTTGAATCCTTGAATCCGAACGCAAGTACAATTCGATTTTTTTGATCCAAAATCTATTAGCCCAAAGCCTCATTCCGTATGATGTTGTTTTACCTATTGATCGTCTGATTGTGATCGGATGGGCAAGAGAATACAAGTTTAATTAGGGTTCAAGAATCAACACATTTATATGTCATACCTCCTCTTCATCTCTTTCTCCCAATCCGATCAAAACCAAACCCCCTCTTTTCCCTTGTCGTCATGGCAGCGGGTTTAACATCCACAGCTGATCTCCGGCGACCGGTGACAAAATCCTGATGACAACGAGTGCGGTGAGCCCCTCATTCCCTTTCCCTACCCTTCTGCCTCCTCCCCTTCTCTCCTTCCTCTCCTCTCCTTTTTCTCTTTCCTTCCCATTCCTTGATAGGTACTGTAACATCCGTCCTAAACACACAAGATATTGTCCGCTTTGCTCGTGCCCGCACGCGAACTTTCCAGGGAGGTCACCCATACCAGTACTACTCTCGCCCGAGCACGCTTAACTACGGAGTTTTACGAAATCCGTAGCGACACACGGTTTTAAAACGTGTCTTCTATGTTTGGGAGGAAAAATTATATAAGTAGCTCAGGATCTCCTTCTCTCCAGGCGATGTGGGGCTAACTCGTGACCTTGTACACCTCACCTCACCTCACCTCATCCATCTTGGCATCGCAGCCTCAGGAGTCTTGGCTCTTGGCCTATTGGATCTTAGTTGTCACAATCCACCCCCCAAGGGCTACACGTCCTCGTGTAAGGTTAGATCCCTCCATTTCAAGGAGAATCGACTCTGATACCATTTTGTAACATCCGTCCTAAACACACAAGGTATTGTCCGCTTTGCCCGTGCCAGCACGAGAACTTCCCAGGGTGGTCACCCATCCTAGTACTGCTCTCGCCCGAGCACGCTTAACTACGGAGTTCTTACGAAATCCATAGCGGCGCACGGTTTTAAAATGCATCTTCTATGTTTGGGAGGGAAAATTATATAAGTAGCTCAGGATCTCCTTCTCTCTAAGCGATGTTGGGCTAACTCGCGGCCTTATACACCTCACCTCACCTCACCTCATCCATCTTGGCATCCTAGCCTCAGGAGTCTTGGCTCTTGGCCTATTGGATCTTGGTTGTCACATGTATATTTTGGTAGCATAACATCAGCAAATTGATGTTGACATTGTGGGTTATGTGGGGATGGACATGTATACGGGTCCCTTCTCCCTCTGATTCATATTTCTCTTTCAGTTCTCTCTCTCTCTCCCTTCTATTTCATTATTTTCTCGATCTCATCTTTGAAAAAAAACAAAAAAAAATCATTCTTATAATCTCAAACTCGATACTTCCCTCTATAATAATTCTGTTGTTCCTCCCTCTAGAATTATTGTTTTCTTCTCTCTAAATTTTTAACTTTAAATCCCTAATTTTATATTCCTTTTTAAAAGACCAAATTCATACATCTCTTCATTCATCTCTCTAAAATTCAAACATCTTTCCCTTTTTATTTACTCTCTTACTCCTCTTATCCATCTCTATTCACTTCCTTGATTTCTCTTCCGCTGGCTTTTATTTATTCTCTCATATTTTTTCTCTCTAATCCATTTCTCTTATTTTTTTTATTTTCTTGATTTTCTCTTGCTAAACTAACTTTTATTTCTAAACAAAATAATTGATCATTTCTCTTTTACATTTGTTTTAATCTCTCCACTCCCATTCTCTTTGTCAATTTAGTATACTATTTTTAATCTTCCGCTCTTAATTCCTCTCGTCTCAAACCTCTAATTAAGTTATTTCTTTTTCTTATTTGGGAAACTTATTATCTTTGATAAGACCTAATGTGTTTTTCGATTTTTAATGAATGCAACACCCTAATTTGTACCTCTGAATTGTGAGCCATCAACATCTGTTAAGTTCCTTAGTAGTGGAGTCTGACTTCTGTTTAGGTGACATTACTTGAATTACAAGGTTTTAATCGGTTAATATTTTCTCTCCTGAATAGTATGCAATATCATCTATATATTGTTATAAATGTAGATTTGATTGAGTACTTAGGAATTATCGAAGAATTATCTTATTTTTTTATCCCGAGTGGGTCGATATAGGTTTTTATTGGGCTAACATTATGGGGAAATGTGGACCCCTTACAGTCTGTAGCCAAGGGTCTTGACAACCCCTGAAGTGAGTATCAAAGTACGTAATATGAATAATAAAATTAAATAAACACAGAAGGGGTTGGTTATCGTCCTGAGGTTCACGCAGTGTTCTCCCGAAGTTGAAGAGCCTCCTGGCCCGCCTTAGCGTGTGGTCAGTCGTCCTGTAGATGTAATTCTTAGAGCAAGCAAGATGGGTATGAAGCTTCTCCGTGAAAGACTAAAAAACCTGTTTGGCCAAATATGGATATGTTTCTTCTTCTTCTTCTCTCTCTCTCTTTTCTCCCTCACCGGTATGTTGGTTTGCGGGTTCCCCACCACTATCTTAGGGGAATGACACTGACAGGTCTACAATTATTAATTGAACAAACTTAATTAATATAATAAATCTAGTATAGTGGGGTCATGCTCTTAACGTGTGCCAGTGTTTCTTTCGTTTTCTTTGTTGTACCTTACTGTGGTAGTTCTCTAGTTTATTGTCATGGTTTTGTTTCTCCCTATAAATAAAAAACTGATATTTTCTTAAGAAATACTTATTTTCGTATGCCATCTACTAGTCAAGTTTTGTCACATTGACGTCTCATCTGGTATAATTTTTGAAGCGCAGGTACTCGTCAGCAGTAGGGGTTGTAGAGTTACATTAGTTGCAGTAGTTCCGTTGCTGGACGTTCCTGTGCAGCGTGGTTCATTTCTTTTCAGTTCCGTGTCTTTTCTTTCTTTTCGTAGTAGTTGGACCTATTCTTTTAGAAGCTCTGATGTAACTGAAACTTTTTATTTTAGTATTAATGGACTAGATTAATTTGGTTATTTTTTTTTTTACTTTAACTCTATTTATTCATTGTTTAGAAGAAAAAAAAACACCTATAACTCTCCATATATTTTTTTATTAGCTTATTAAATTAAGCTGATAGAAAATACGGGCCGTGATACAAACCGTGGGAGGTTAGTTCCTGCTTTGACGGTAATCTATCGGAGGGAGTCTCTCTCAACCATAAGAGCAGCGTTCTTCTTCATGAGGGTGAGGAGTTGAAAGTCATTTGCTGTGATTTGATATGATGCTTGAGCATCGGCACTGGGAGGGACGTGCGCTTTCCCCAAGCACTAAGGAATTTGGTCAGCGAGTTTAGGTGATTGTCGAGGTTGATCCTGGGTGGCGCGATCAACCAACGGACGACCCTTGAATTAACAACGAGTTGTTATTTCGGGTGTTGGCTTGTTGCAAACCGACGACTCATTGAACGAGTTGTTGGATATTGAGCGTCTTGGTGTATGTTGCTTTCCTCCGGCTGGTCCATTGGTGTCTTTGCCATTTAGGTATAGCAATGGAAACAAACAGATTGCTCGGGCGATCGGTAGCTACTACCGAAGGAGCTGGAAAGCTTGGAAGTTGCAAGTTGATAGGACGGATCCCATAGACGGCGCCAAACTGTGGGGGAGGATTCCGTGCCGTCGTACGTGACCCTCCTCCTACAGTCGATTGAAGGTTTGACCATTCGAAATGTGGCGTGCTTCGAAGCACTGAGCTGTAGCTTGCTAGGCTGTCACACAAGCACTGTAGAATAGAGAGAGAGAGAGAGTTGATACTAGATATGGTGACGAAGTTTGGCCGGAGCCTACATCTTCGTGCGGTAAGATGCAACCTTTGAATCCACTATCTTTGAATGAAATAGAGCTACTCTCGACAAGCCTATGAGTGCTTCTTACAAGATGACAGAGGGTGGAGAGGGAATATGAAAACCAAAAAGCTCAGGGAGCTCTAGAAAACAGAAAGTGGGATTATCGTTTGGATTTTTGAGATATGGAATCATTTACAGGGTCTGTTATTTATAGAGGTTTGGTTTATCTGGAGAATATTCTATGAATATTCCTCGAACATCCGTGGTTTAGTAAATACCCGGGGGGATTTACCAGACCCTAGATGGTGCAAGTGGGTCCCAGGCAGGGCTGCGGGTCCAACATTTGTACAGGTGGACCCCAAACAGGACTGCGGGTCCCATAGTCATCTTCGTGGGGCCCAAATAGGACTGCGGGTCCCACTGTCGTCTCCGTGGACCCTAGGCAGGCCTGAGGGTCCCACTACAGGTCGTTAGCCAGATTTTGCACCTACAGTAGCCAACATGGCGGGCGTTTTATGACGCGTTCCCGTCACGTGGTTGTCTTTTGGCTACTTTTAAAATTATTTTTGACAAATAATTATTAAAATAATATTTTATTTTTTAAATACTACTTTGAAAAAAAAATCATATATTTTAAATATTACTTTGAAAAAAAATCCAAATAAAAGAAACTAAAAGTCTGTTGGATGTTTTTTAATTCTCACTCTCTACTTTATCTAGATGGTAACAAAGATCTCCTTAAATAGAGAAAGCTCTTAGGAGCCCGTTTGAGATCCTCCACCGGGTCTCGACGATGGAAAGGAGCTGAATCCAACGAAAACACCATCCTTTGCTCACAAAGACAGAGCTTATCCAGATAGATCGCCGGGAAGTCCCCGCCCCACCCACGTGCAGCAGTCCATTCCGTCCGGCCCCACGCCGAACGCATCCCCATGGAAAGGCCGACCGACATGGCGGCTCTGATCGACTGACCCGTCGCGAAATCGGACGGCAGGGGCTTGGCGTGGGGACCACCCAAGACCCGGTGTGGACCCCGGGTTGTGCGGCATCCAGCGGGGACGCGGAACACCCGGGAACACACCGCTCTGTCCTGAAGCTGTCGCCTTCTTTTTCCTTTTATTTTCGTTACCCCCCAACTCTCTCTCTCCTCCTCCTCTCACTCCCTCCGCCCCTCCCACTGGTCCGCTATGGCGGTGGCGCCGCCTCCGCCTCTTCCGTTCCCTCTTCCTCCTCTTTTCTAATATTACTCGACCTAAGGAGCAGTCAGTGGTGGGAATAAAACCCTGAGCGGCGGCGACCCCCCCCAATCTCCTGCTGCGGATCGCAGCAAGATGTCCGCACGAAACCCTAGCCGAGGATAATGCGGAGCCGTTCCTGGTTATTTCGCTACCTTTGAATCCTCGAATGCTCCGTTTTGGCCTCGACCTGGGCGAGAGATCTTGATCCCTCGGTTTTGAAATCGCGATCTCCTGTTCTTCGATCTCTATCATTTTGATTTTTGTTTGATTTAATTTTCTACGGTTATTGTAGGATTTCACTTGTTTCCTGCTTACACTCTTTGACTGTCAGAAAATTCGAAAGACGGTACATCATGGAACTGTGCTTCAGTTCGGCTATCTGGGTTACAATTTACCAATCGGGGTTTAAATGCAGTTCCCTGTTGCAAAATCTTGCCTTTTTCCCTTTTTGAGCTTCTAGGTTTCATGGAGTGTTAGTGCCTAAAGAGTTATGGGCTTGATTTCCATCAGTCTTGGGGTTTTTGGAATGTGTTGGGCCAATTTCCGATCGGGAAACTTTGCTCAATCCTTTTTGTGAAGCATTCTTGATTAGAGTTGGTGCTCCATAGACAACCCCCACCTTGAATGGATGAGGCTTGGATGCTTGTCTAAGATTCAGTGACAACTTAAATTTTATCCAGACTGGGTTTTCTGTGAAATTTTTTATTAACGATTTCCTTTATCCAATTTTTCCAAATTCTTGACCTTTCTTCCTTGAGATTAATTTCTATTTCCTTTTTAGTTTGCTAACATTTTCCCGAGCTTCTGTAATCCTGTCTCTAAGATCGTGTCACTGTACGTGGTCTGCATTTGTTTCGACAATATAATCATGTGTTTTGATTAATGCAGGAACTATTCAATTTTGGCTTCATAGCTGGTTTGCGTTCGGATATTTGGTGAATCAATCAGGGTTTGAGCACTAGCAGGGGGAATAATGGCTGCGGAGCTGGTCAATATGGCAACAAGTGAAAAACTAAAGGAAATGGACTGGATGAAGAACATTGAGATATGTGAACTTGTTACACGCGATCATGGGTATAAGATTCAATGCTTATTGTGCTCTAGTGTTCATCAGTTCTCTCTGTTGTTTTGTTGTAAAAAGCCTCTTCCTTGTTGCTGTTTAAGCACTTACATTGACATATGAAGTTATACCCAATATCTCCTTTGATAGGTGAAATCATGTGGAAATATCTTTTTGGTTTGTGTGTTTTCTCCCTCCATGTGTTAAAAGTCAGGTATACCATTTTCGCTTCTACCACTTCTGTATGACCCTTGGTTTTATTGATTTTGGATTGTCAGGCAAGCCAAATACGTCACCAAACAGGTAAAGAAACGGCTAGGGAACAAGAGCGCAGATGTTCAACTTTTTGCTGTCATGGTGAGTGCCAATATTTTGTTTACTTAATTACCATCTAGATTAGAGTTTCATGGTCCTCAGAAATTTATACTACATGTTTGCAGTAGTGTATTTAAAGTCTCATTTTATCCATCAAGAAATTTGTCGAATGTCTATAAACTCTTCTATATTCCTATCTAAATATTTGCTCACGAATGTATTTGGAGTCTCCAATTATTTACACATGCTTTCTATCACATTTTATAAGAAATCAATTATTTATTCGTTACTACTCAGCGAAGGAATTCAATGGATCCTAGGTGCAAGTTCTTAGTTCCCAAATAATTTTAGAGAACCATTGGATCTTTGTGTTTGAAGATATCGAGTTCATGTTCATGTTAATTCCCAAGCCCACTGGCAAACACGAGCTAATAAATCACTAATTAAGGATAGCATACTTTTCATTATCCAGTAGCAACATACTACACAATAAAGACACCATTCCACAAGCAGTAACTCACACCAATAATATAAAAGAAATATGTATAATTAGTAATAGGGAACACCAAGATGCAATATGTTTTTGGCCAAGTATGGGTCCCATGCAACAAGTGAAAGGTCTCAGTCTGCAAGCGTGTATTCAAGATCTACGGGGTAGGTAGACAGGAAAGGATGGTTGGTCAAAGGAAGAAGAAATGAAAGAAAATGATAGAATTGTATCTCACCGGGAAGCTCCAAATTTTTTGATTGTTCCGAAATGTGTAGAGATTGTCCATTCATCCGGAAGACCTCATTTAAAGCTACAAATGTAAGTTTGAAAGTAGATGCGGGCATAATGAGTGTGGAAGAGGGAAAAAAATGGAGAAAGAAGGGGAAGAAACTTAAAACCAGCAAAGAAGACGGTGAATGCATCTCTCCTTAAAGCAATTCTCTATCCTTCTATGTCCTCGCTACTCTTATTCCTCTTTTGTATAGAATAATAGCATGAGGATCCTTTCTTTGAAATTTCGATGAGATTTGGGAGCTTTTCGAAAGATTTCAGAGTTCTTTGCGTGATCCACTTGGGCCTGCCACCCATTGATGGATATCTTCACATGGAGAGGATGGATGCGTGTGAGCTGCCCTACACATTCAAGGAAAGAAAGGATGCGGTTGTGGTTTTCCTCGTGAAAATCCACAAAAAAGGGAGAGGGACGTCGACTTTAGAAACGAAGGTTCTGTTCTTAATTCTGTTTTCTCGGAAGATTTCGGACCTTCGAATGTTATCTACATAGAGTTCCGAGTCTTTGTGAGGAGTCGTAATTGACTTTCATTACGACCCTTGGATTGGATCATATTGGCGCCCCATCTTTTTCATTTAGAAACCTGTCTATATTAATCAATTAAGTGACTAGTTGGTTAGTTGACTTGCTTAAGTGAGTCTAGACATCCTTCAAATGATAGGCCTATACAAATGTAGTGGTATAATTGAATACCTTATTTGCGTTTGGCAACATGTGTTGGAAAAGTAAAATCAACATGCTATGCAATTAAAAGGAAACCAAAGCTTCAAAATGGTAGATGGATTGGAAACAACAACTAGTAAAGAAAAAATTGTTAAAAAGTCTGATTTACATCCCCCCTTTCTCTCCGTCCATTTGGGAGCAACTCAACTCTGATGAGAAGCTTTCACGATCCTCTTGTAAATATATTTGTGTCGTAAGCCGCGGCAGCCGCCTTTTCAATAAAAGAAAGTTGTGAATTGCCAGCAATGCTATCACACCAAGTAATTTCTGTGCACTCCTTGCCTGGTTTGAGTGGTTCTGATGTTTACAATGCCATTGATGTTGCCCTCGATATTGAGTATCGGAGGAAGACAAAGTTGTTACCTGCTTTGACTTTAGAGGGTCCTCGTGGAAGGGAAGCAAGATAGCAACATTGAACATTGGGAATTTGGACACGTCCTCATCGAGATCCAACAATCTAGAGTTAGATCCCTACCTTATGTGTAGTTGAAAGGAGCAAAATCTCCGCTTGCCTAATTGATTGTTGCCCTTATCGGAAACTGCTCTATCTCTTCAATCACACCTCTAGTGAACCTCTGATGGCATCGGTACTGGTTAGTGGTTAACTACTGCCTTGTACTTAACGTCGAATACCTGAAGCATTTTTAGACAACTTTCACTAGAAAACTATGATATGATTAATACTGTCTTTACTTTCTTCACGTGGATTTTCACGACAAGGGAGACTGTGATCGAGAATGTTTGGAATAGTATGATCAATGTTTAAAAAAGCATTAGGCTGACCTAAGACGGTATGTAGGAGTTCCAAGACGGTAAGGCAGAAGACGAATGCATAGGCAGACGCTCAAAGATTGAGGCGCTTCGAATTTCGTATAATATTTTATTTAACTATTATGTTTTCATTACAATAGGTCAAGGGTGGCACTATCTTCTAGTGGTAACAATGGGCCAAGGGAGCCACTATACAATAGCAACACAATATTGTACTAGTTAAAGAAGAAAAAAAGAAAAGACTAAAATGAAAAACATGAAGGAGAAGATGGGAGAAACGAAGCTTATAATGATTTTTTTTCGATGGTCATATCATCGGCCTTTCTCATTTGGATGTTGAAGAAAGCAGACTCAACTTAGGTGGTGTGGTTGTGGGCATCAAAATTAGTCTGCAAATTAAACCCGGCTCACACACAATGGCCCGCATGCAAAACTCGGCCCACGCACAATAGCCCGCACACAAACTTGGTCCGCACACAACGACCCGCATGCAAACTTGATCCACACACAACGGTCCGCATGTGAAATCGGCCCACACAACGACCCACATGCGCAACTTGGCCCGCACACAAATGCTCGTATGTAAACTTAGCCCGTACACAACGGTCCGCAAAAGAAATGGACCCGACTTGACGCGAACGAACCCGAGTGGGCCCACCCGAAATAGGGGCCTATCGGCCCCCTTTTTCTTGAAAAAACGTGCCCCTCCCTTAGGGCAGGTGTGGCCGGTCCCAAGGGAAAGGAAGAACGAAAAAAAAAGAAAAAAAACAACTGCCATGCGCGGGGGGAGGTAGCTCGGATGTCTACACGCCGTGGATCCGCGCCGATCCCTCGATCCAACAAACCAAATTCAACGTTGTGTCGCCATCGATTTGAATGTGCAAAGATGACCCATATCTCAAAAGATTGAGCCATATTTTGCCCATAATTGCCGCTACAAAAAAGGAAGGGGATAAATGTTGTTTTCCCCAAAAAAGGAAGGCAAATCCCAAAGTTATAGGGAGATATTCATGGGATTAAAAAAATCGCAGCAATATCTCTTCCCTCCGCTCCCTTTTGCCTATAAATAGAGGGGTGGGGGGATGACATCAAAGGTCGAAAGGTGGAGGATCGAAGCTAGAGACGTGGAGGCTCTACTCTAAAGAAGAGGAGGCTTTAACGTTATAGTTGAAGACCAAAGCTGGAGAAGATGAGGCTCTGAAGACGAGGATGGTCTAACGCTCGACGACCCAAGGCTTCACGAGGCAAGGGCAAGCACATCCCGAAGGAACGACTTAGTCCACACAAGTTCTCATCAACGTGAAGACCTTGCACAAGAAGATCAAAGCTTCAACTCCTTGTACGAAGAAGAAAGCTTGGAGAAGAAGGCCCGGAGTCGGCATCACCCCGTCGTCTCCAACAATCTTCATCAACTCTGAAGACGTCAAAAGCAAAGGCCGGAGAAGAAAATCGAAGTCGGCATCACCCCGTCGTCTTCATCAAACCTTAAACTCCTCGCACGAAGAATAAAGCTTGGAGAAGAAGACTGAAGATCGGTGCTACACCCGCCGCCTTTATCAACAAAAGCCGACACTACAACCGTCGCACGGAGACCGGTGCTACACCCCCTTCGTGTTCATCAACAAAAGCTAACGCTACAACCGTCGCATGGAGATCGGTGCTATACCTTATGCAGTCAAAGTCGGTAGCTCGGCCCAAGTGGGCCGAGGGCAGACTAGGACTAGTTGGGACTAGTCGGCCAAACCTTATTCTAGTCTCTCCCCCATTCCTAAACATATATGATATATGAACTAGCATAAATGTCAATAAGTATATGATATTAGTCGGTCAATAACAATTTATATAACATGGCACGTCGGTTTTGTGCTGACTAGACAAAATGGAAGCTGACTAGGACAAGTTGACTGGACAAAAATAAACCGAATAGATCTAACCATTCGTTCAAAAATCAACGCACGATCTCTATTTCCCCGGCAACCAATTCCCTATGGGTTTTAAATCCCGACCCATTTAAATTGCACTAAACCCCTAAAATCCCGGCCCATTTAAACTGACTAAACCTGACCGTTCATCCCGTGATCGTTATTCGCATCAACGGCTATAAACCCGCTTGCTGAAATTTCGGTCGTCCCAAACCATCAGGTTGATCTCGAGGAATCCATTTGAATAGAAACAATTATGATTGATCGATTATAGGGGGAGAGGGAGTTGGTCGCGCCGAAAGCGCTTGCTTCGTGCCAATCGGCACGGGTGAGGAAATGTTGTTGTTGTCGAAAGTGTTTTGTTGTCGAAGGCATTCAGGTGTGTTGCCACCGAAAACGGCCCGCTGCAGTGTCGACAGATGTGTTGCCGCTGATGTGATTGATCGATTATAGGGGGAGGGGGAGTTGGTCGCGCCGAAAGCGTCCTCTTCGTGCCAATCGGCACGGGCGAGGAAATTGATGTCCCTATGAATGCTGGTGTTGTCGTCGAAAGTGTTTTGTTGCCAAAGGCGTTTAGGTGGGTTGCTACCAAAGGTGGCTTGCTGCAGTGCAGACAGATATGTTGTCGCCGAAGGCGGCCCGTTGCAGTGTCGACAGGCACGGGCATGCACTAGTAACTAACAAGTAACAACTAATAATTACCAACTATAAAATATAAAGTCTTCAACTAACAAATAGAACACAAATACATCCACCACAAAAAAACACAACAGTACTGCATATTTCCATGCTGGATCATTTGAGTTCCTCTTCAATGTGTTTGCAGTGTGGTTCATATGATGTTGCTCCGGAAGAGGACATTCTGAATTTAACATAGAAAAGAAGAATGAAAAATAAGTGATAATTTTTTTAAAAACAGTTGAATGCATTCTCTTATTCTTTAGAACTTTGTGCATAAAATGCTTGCCTTGAACATAGTTATATACTTTGCATGGTGTTTCAGTGAGCAAAATGTTATTCACTTTTTTTTTTTCCAATGAAAACAGTCTCATAGATAAGTTGCAGTGATCTGATGAGAATTTGCCTTATGTTTCAGAGTTTCGGACAACTCTGTTTGGAAGCATATCACTTTAGACAAAATAAGAAGCAAATCACAACTTCAGAGTTCAGACCAAAAAAAAAAAGTTTTGGGGTTTCAACCTGATGGCC
The DNA here is from genome assembly GCA_947650365.1 of Chamaelirium japonicum. Classification (NCBI taxonomy): domain Eukaryota; kingdom Viridiplantae; phylum Streptophyta; class Magnoliopsida; order Liliales; family Melanthiaceae; genus Chamaelirium; species Chamaelirium japonicum. Next base: position 21,195,287 of record OX393551.1, on the reverse strand, counting down.
TGCTGGAGGTTCTCTGCTCCACAGAGAGGCTTGGGCTATGGAGGTAGAGCGACGGAAGGCTGGTCTGGAGCAGTGGAGGGCTGGTTTGGAGCGGCTCAGGCGATGGAGGGTCTCTGCTCCACAGGGAGGCTCGGGCGATGGAGGTGGAGCGGCAGAGGGCTGGTCTGGAGCGGCTCGAACAAATAGAGGCTACGATCATTTTTTTTTTTTGGGATTGACCTAATATGTATAAATGGGTCGAGTAGGATCTGATCTTTTACAAACCCTCCCTGTTTAATCCCAAACCCGATTAAATTCCTGTTTAATCCCGAACCTGAGTCCTTGTTTAATCCCGACCCGATTAACTCCCGACTAGACCCAGTCGCTACTCGGGTCTAGTCTGGGCCTAGTCGGCGCTTAATCAGATCTCGCCTAATTTTGCAGGGAACTAAACTAGTCGGTCGGTGAAATACCGACTGGGGACTAGTCGGCGACTAGTCCCTATTTTGATAGCACATGCTATACCCGCCATCTTCAAAAGAAGCCTTCGACTCCGAAAACGTCAAAGAAGCCTGGAGAAGAAGAGAAACCAAAGCCGACGCCACAACCGTCGTTGCTAAAGTTCCGTCCACAAAAGGAGGAAGCCAGAAGAATAAAGAAGTCTCATAGACGTCGCTATCGCCGTTTGAGGAGAAGATCAAGTCAAAGCAAAACACTGGTAAAGCCAGTGCCAAAGCCAACGAACTACGACGAACACGAGCAAAAGCAACGCATGTTTTAGCCGATACGACGCGAAGTCCGGAAGAGCTAAAGCACCACAACTCTCTCGTCTACGTTCAAGCGCAAGCGCCAAAAGCACGATCGACGTCGCGAACCGACGATCAAGGATACCGAGGTCTAGCAAGAGCTGAGGGAGACGCGAAGATCGAGCAAACGATACCGAAAGCCTCCCTAGTCAAGAAAGCGCGAAGCACGGAAGGGGACAAAAACAAAGGAAAAAACACTCTACTTCTCAAGAAACCCGAAACCTTGTAAAGATCTCTGTTCTGGTTCATCTATCCAACAATATCCTGATCAAATTTTCGCCGCACCCGGCTCACCACCCCCGAGCCCTTAGGTCTTGGCTTTGTAATCTTTGTGTGCGCAATAAAGACAACCCGTATTTCTTTTTTCGCGCATACAGTGGTCAAAGGCCCAAAATGCCTAGGCGGATGCCCAAACCACTTTTTAAAACAATGAGGATGATCATGCACGTTGGAGCCATGTGTGACCGCATGTGTGGTTCATATGATGTTGCTCACATAGCAAATGTATTAGGAAATTGTGCGGCTGCATAACCACTGTGCCACCGCACAATACCCCAATGGTCAAAATTTTGTTCTTTGATGATTTTCAAATTTTTTGCTTCCCCTTAAACTCTCTTACCCACTTCAAATTTGATCGTTCATGATATTTTTTTTTCAAGTTGGTTTCATAGTTGAAGCTCATGCAACCTGTGAGTGACCTCAAGTTTCCCTTAGATTGGTAAAGAGTCTAAATGAGAGGGTAGAAGGCAGGTTTTGATATAGGGAATTGCATTCAGTCAGAGTCAAACTGAAACAACTTTTCCATAGCTATTAATTTCTCCATACTAATACATCTGACCAGAATTGTAAACCCTACTTGGCTAAAACATGAATAGGATAGGTAACTTTTAATCTAACATTAATTTGACAAACTTAATTAGTCCACAGGATATGCTTTTTCACATGTTAACTTTTATGCAATAACCTATAACGTGCTCATGTATTTTAGCGTACACGTATTGCTGGCTATATGTATTTGGTTTTCACACACTTGTGAAATTTTTATTATAGGACAATAGATGATTTTTAATGTGTACCCCGTTTATATGTTTGTATATTTATGGTTGGACCAGATGCTAGACATTTAGCTACTAATTGTTTTATTTTTTTATACTTTGGCCCAAGCTATTTGATATTTGGCTATTACCTAACTACGTGATGGTCTTTTAATTGAACGACTCTGATTGTTCATGAATATAAGTTGGCACTCACATATGAAAATCATAATCATCGAGTGACTATGTTTAGTTTGGATTTCAAATAATATATATGTATGGATATATAGCTTGATGCTAAATAAGCATAAGAACTGTTCTACTCCCAAACTTGCTTTGCAAGTTCCATGATATCAGAACCTCTTGCCTTCTCGGTTCACAAGAAATTTGAGACTTGCCGAGTGAGATCGGCTCATGCATTCTCAATATATCCAAAATTAAACTGTGTTGCTAAATTGCTCCTGCAGTATAGTTCGCTCACTTATGGTTTGTCATATTCTAGCTATTCTCGTGTTTCCCACCAACAAAAAAAAATGATTTTGACTAGGCCATATAAGCTTGATTTGAAATATTTCAAGTCATGGTACTAGTTAATAATGATCCGACTTTAACAAGATTAGTGGGCAACGTAGCCACTCTTCGTCGATATTGTTTCCATGTGTAGGGGAACCTTGTAGAATGCCCCCCCTTTGCATGAACTTAAACTGTGTACCCAATGAGGTAGACTTCGCTACCCACCAGTTTGCCTTCAAGGTTTAATGACAGTTTCTTGTTCAAATGTGCATTGGCAGAATTTATCATATTCTTTTATAGAGGCTTAACACCTCTTGAGACCCGAACATCTAACGTTCTCTAACCTTGAAGTTTTCATAAAACTAACTCATAAGATGGGGTATTTGGTGAGCTGCTATGGCATAATAGATGCTTTCGACCTTGGTGAAAAGGGAGCATTACATCTCATACTTGAACTCACTCCTCAAAACCCACTATCCAAATGTACGCCATGATGCACTTCACTTCTTAATGATTAATTTGCATTTATACTAATGGGGCAACTCCTTGTTTTTGCTGAAATGGATACTAATCCATGTTTGTGAATTTTAATAGAAGCTTGTTGACTTTGCTAGAATTGATACCAATCCATAATTACAAATTTACTTAAACCCTTTATTATCTTTCGTGAGACCCAACAATATATTTTTTGAAGATTTTCCATGTCCATAACCTCATTGGGAATCTGGGATACAAAATCAATGCCCTTGACCGTTCTCCTATGACAATAGCTAGGAAGGTGTCCGGACTCCACAATTGTTGAACATGGCAAGTAGTTGGTGGTAACTGGTGGGGCGTCTTATTTATTTAGAAAAATATCCATAGGGTTGTGTCAACAGCACAAGGACCGGAAAATCGGCCTCTGTCTTTATTGTTAAAATAGTTCTAGAGAATGAGACATTTCTAGCATATCATCTCGTACACGTTAGCTTCGAAATGAGGAAGTAATAAGTTCCACTCACGTCCCTTATCTGTTGAAGGTTTCCAGAAATTCTTTATTCAATTAATATTACCAATGTGAGAGATACTTCACCGAATTCAAATAGTATTTATCGGGTTACTGTTTGTCCTATTTGAATGGCCTTTTGTTTCTATTGAAGTTTAGACTATTACCTTATTCTGATGAAATAATTCTTATCATCTACAAAATCCTTATTCTAATTTTTTGTTTGTTTTGTATTTAACAAGTCAACCATTAAGGTTCATATGGACTTTCTGTTCATGTAGAAGAATTGGATTTCTTCCTCGATTCCAATGTGTATCTGCAGGTTTTGGAGTGACTGAAGTGTTCTTTTTTATGATGCAGTTGTTAGAAATGCTGATGAACAACTGTGGGGAACATATCCATAAACAGGTGATAGATAATGGACTTCTTCCAATACTAGTGAAGATTGTTAAGAAAAAGGTCAGTTCTATTCCTTTTTTAGCATCTATCAACTATCAAATAAAACCTATTTCCCCCCTTTTTTTCATTTCAGACCTGTTTGATAAATCTAACATGGTTGCCTTCTTTGTTACAGACAGATTTGCCAGTTCGAGAAAGGATATTTCTTCTTCTAGATGCTACACAGACAGCTCTTGGTGGAGCTTCTGGGAAGTTCCCTCAGTATTATACTGCATACTATGATTTGGTGGTATGTACTGATATAAGACCTAAGAAGCTTAATTCACTTCTTTCATTGTGATATTATGCCTTGCCTGTTTTTTTTATGCCTTTCTTGTTTGATGTTGCCAAGCTGAGATTCCAGCTCTTGTTGTTTGAGATCTCATCTTTGACAAATCACCATAATTAGTTAAATACAGATCAGTTGATTGTGGATTCTAGTTACTGCCTAAGAATAAGGATCGTACCTACAGTTAATACACAACTAATTAGCCTTGTGTCATCTGTTTTGAGCTTACTTTTTAATTTTTTTTGGCTTTCATTTTTTTTAAGCCATGTCTTCAATCATAGCAAGTGGCTTCAATTCATTTATTAACATTTTCATCTAGGTTTTAGTAGTTTTACTAGGTTGCTATCTCATGATTAGTTTTATAACTTGTGGTGACATGTGAGAGATGCAAATTCAAACCTTGTTACACAATGGAGCCAAATGTATATAATTGCAAAACACCACTGTAAGTTACATACTTACACCACATCTACACACATAAGGGGTCTGCAAGCTTATAACACAATAATACTATGTAGAAACCCACAGTGGAACAAGACTGCATCTCCTAAAAAGATTCGAGGTGGGTTCAAATGTGACCTCAGCTAAAATATGTTAGGCCTTTATGCATCCTAAGATTCGTGGCATGCTGATGGTGAGCCAACATTGGTGTAGAATACTGAATACATGAGTAAGTATATATTATATGCGTTATGCTGCTTATGCACGACTATACTAACGCTTTCTCAAAATATAAGGTTATTCTACCATAATATTTCCATGATTATGAACTAATGATCAGTCACAACAAATATTTGTCAATGGAAGGGCTACACCACCGGAGCATGTATTGCAATAGGAATGTATCACATCTGTGCGGATGTGACCTTCAAAGTGCAAATTCTGCTGAAGAAGCTGAAACATGGAAATGTAATACCACTGGTAAGAATCCTCCATTGTAGGCTAAAATGACATCCATAGAGATGGGACATACTATCAAAGAGACAACTGTAGGTGCTCTAATGAGAACCACCAAGTCGACGGGTTGATGAAGCATAGAAAGTATGGCATAAGGAGACAAGATATGCAGGCTATGTTTGGTATCCCATTTCCTTTTTTTCATTGTGAGTGCTCTTTATTTCATTATTTCTACATCTTATCTTAAATATCCACATACGGATTAGTTGGTTCTAGATCTTTGCCAAGATTACTTGTTAGTTCCATGATTTCCATCTATAAGCCTAGATATACCAGAATTCCTATCTAAACCTTTGTAGAACTTATAGTTTTTGCTATGGATTTTAAACCTAGCTAGCCCTTGGTTTGATGCTTTAAAATCCTTGAAAAATCCAGAACCCTTTTGGATCTCAATTCCTTTTGATCGTTGACCCCTTTAGGCTATTTTTTTGGAAGCCCAAAACCACTTTTGTTGAACTCAGATCTGATCTCACTTTAGTTAGAGAGTGAATTAATTCTAGTATTCTTGAGGTTCTAGTGGAGGCTACCTTAACTTTTTAGATATGTAGAAATGCAGTTGTGAGTTCATTTGGTTGCTTCTCTTTCTCTTCCCTTTTTAATGTTTCTCTTCCATTAAAACCAATAACAAAACTTACTACCAAACATCTATAAGGCCTTTTATCCTAAATTCGTTCCAAAATCTGCATATGCATCCTCCTCAAATTGTATTCCTGCGTATCTATGTTTATATAATCCTGCCTATGGTCTCCAATTCGAGACTATGGTTGAGCACCACAGTTGTCCACGTCCTCGATGTCAAATTTGGTAGGGTTCCAAGTTTCCAACAATGTTGCCATTGCTGGCCGTTGGAAAAGTAGTTAGATTTTAGGGATGGTCACATCCAACGGTTGTTAGATTTCATGGATGGTCACATCCGACAATTATATATAGAAGTAACCGAATCTCCATTAGTTGACGTATAGTAATGGAGGGTGACAACGACGAGCGCCTTTAGGCTTTGTTTGCATGATAACTTGAGATAAGATGTCGACAATGTGAACAAATCTTGTTAGGCATAGGACCAGATTTATAATTACAAGACTCACCATAATTTGGTTACACCACACAAATGCAAGGGGCGTATAGACTGGCCTATACACAATAACTCTCTCTTATACTGACATGAGTAAGAAATGACTAATGTGCGTCTATATGTACACCGCTGGACTTCATATTCTTAACAAACTAATCCAGGTCTGGTCTTAATATTGCACATTATTCAAGTTTCTTTCTTGAAGTTCTTCTAAAGATTTTGAGAGACAAGAAATTATAACTCTTTCAAAGACACCAAAATCTGAATTGCACAGTTTGCACTTTTAAAGAAGAGTTATATCATCTTCTTGTGTTAGATCTTTATTTGTTTGTGTGGTACATTATGCAAATTCTTGCTTAGTATTAAGCATCATTCTTTCTTTGAATCATCCTTGAAACAGATATGCTTTCCATATTTAGCAACCACTCGCTAACCTATATCCCAAATGACATCCTCTTCTGATTTTGTGTTGTTATTACTCACTTTTATATCTATTTATGAATTATTATAATTAAACTATAGTAACATCATTCGTTTCCAGTCTGCAGGTGTTAAATTTCCGCGACGTCCTCATGTTCCCCCACCTGAGCCAACTGTTCCGAAAGAAAAGACCAGAAATTCACCTGCTCAAGAATCTCTCGTTCCAAAATATGAAGATGGTGAAAAACAAACAAGTACTCAAATCATGCCTGACTTGAGGTCCCTATGCCTTGCCCATGTTTGCATTTGTTTCTTTATCTCTGTCGTCACATTTTAACTTGTTTGCTAAAAAGATACCTCTTTTAAATCTTTATCTGAGGGCCATATTATGTTGTTCATATTTTTTTTTCGGTCTTTTTGTTATTCGATGTGTACCATATCATATGTTTGGAAGAAAGAATCATTTTATCACATGTTAAATTCCTATTTGTACCAATTGTTGATCAAGTTTTTCAAACATTTTTGAAAATGTGCCTTCATAAACCAATGCCAGACTATGGCATTGTTTGTTCAACTTTGCTCGGACACTGTGTCATGTTGGTCGTTGCTTAAGATTGGAGCCCTTTTTACAGTATGTTACATGGATGCCCATGTTTGTGGAAAAAATTACCGTGTGGTTACTATTTCGGATTCTTTGACATCGTAATGGGCTATTTAAAATTTTAAATGTGTACTTTTTTAAAGAGGTTATGCCCCGCAAGAAAATCTTGAACTCCACTTATCTTTATGGCCAACTCCATTGAAGAGAAATTTGATTTTATACCTTACTTTTGTGCCAATGTCATTGTATTTATCTTTTTCGTTTTAGACATATTTGCACATTATTTGTTTAAGTTCAAATCTATAACAATGGTTTTGTACCTTATGAAGTACCTTACGAATGTAGTTATGGTCAGTGTTGTCGAGTACTAAGTACCTTACGGATGTAGTTATGGTCAGTGTTGTCAAGTGCAACCGCATATACGAATGTATGCTTGCTTATGCAAAAGCAGACTGTGATTTGGGTTGTGCGAAGACCACACATGCATATAGGAGCATGTGGGTCCACACAATGTAGTTGTGCGGCATAGTATATTATTCGACTGCACAACTACCTGTGTGGCTGAAGCAGTGTGAAAACTAGGCATGTTTATAGGAGCTTGTGCGGCCACATAAGACTATATGCGGTCGCACAATAAAATAAACACACAATAGGGATGTGAGATCATATCATCAAAAAATACTATCAACTCAGCTTGAGTTGTGCGATTGCACATCGTACTTGACGACATTGATTATGGACCTTGTGGAAAATGACAAACTCGAACCTTAAATTATAAAGATATACCAGCATCATGATTCACGACTTTTGTGAAGTTTAAGATAAAGTAGATAATACACATTTATGTAAAATTTGATAAATCACATTAAATTATACAAAATTCAAGAATAATAACTCGGTCATATATTTCTTTTATTGGACATATAAATTTTAAATGTAAATGCTTTTAGTTCATTATGTAAGCATCCCACCAAATCTTTTTTCTTTTTTTGGTTCTTGCCACGCCGGAGCACACATATACAAATCCGATAATCGTGTTCGTATCCTTGTCGAACAATTTTCACACTTTCAAGTAGTGACGAAAACAAGCTAGAGAAGAAAGCTAGTGAAGTAGTGAGCAGAGAATTCAATCTCAGCTTGAAAGAACTAAATGATGAGAAAGCATTTGGAAATTAATTAGATGACGAAATGACTTTTTAGAACAAATTAGGGTAAAAGATGCATATATTTTGTTGTTCAAGGTTTAGGGACCGGGAAAGAAACACCGAAGAAGGCACCATATAGGTCAACAATGGGGCCCTCCAAAAAGGAAAGACAAAACGATCGACAACATTTATCGGTTAGCAGTTACTGATGTTAACCCTCATATATTTGCTAACAAAGCTTGTTCTTTGCTTATTTTGTGTGTGAATGTGCGCGGGGCGGGGGGGGGGGGGGGGATTTGGGAATTGCTACTACCTTTAGTCACCGGTCAAATTCAGATTTCTGCTTCAATTGTGATAAATAGAGAACCTGGAAAAGGTAGATAAGAACTAGAGGAAATCACCTCGTAATTTATAAATACTATGAAATTACATTAGTAGTCGCCACACTGAATAAGATCCTTTTGAAGATGTTATATAACGAATGGATAACATCAAATGGCAAGAACAAAATTTATCAAAAACCACCTATTCAATCAATTGCTGTGATTGAAAGAGTCAACAAACAAAATATAGGCCATCCATGGCCTTCAATATGCCACATGGATCTAAAAAAGGGCCCACATACGCTCATGGTTGAGAATAAAAAGAAAGAAGCACCACTTATTAGTAAGGCAATTCACTTAGAGGATACCGAAAAACGACATTCCCTTGGGATCCCTCAATAGACGCAATTATTGTGGAGTCGCTATATTGATTGGACTATTGAAGAAGGCTCGAGTTATGTGTGTAATATTAGAATCGAAGAGGATTCCATTTAGGAAACACGAACACTTCCCCAAGCCCCTCGTACCCGTGATGGACATGTGTCGGACATCGACACTCGCTGGACACGCATGTACCATGTCCCACGTGCTTCTGGGATCCGGATACTCGCCGGACACGGCGGGTTGACGGGCTGTTCGATATAGGATCGAGTCATGCGACTCACTTGTCAGGCTGGTTGTAACGGACGGTTACGATTCAGTTTTGGCTTTAACCTATTTGATCCTCTGAGGTTTCTGATAGTTTGAAGTCAAAACTGAAACACAGTTGTTCTTTTCCATGCCATTTAGGGCTGTGTGCGATTCACCTATCGGACTGGGTGTAACTAACAGTTGCAATTCAGACTTCAGTATGCATTAAATTTTCATTTTAGTTGTTTTCTATAAGGTTTTTTCGGTTATTGAAATATATATGAATTATAAACACATAGAATATAAATAAAAAATATTAATTTACAAGTCCGATAACCGTGTTCGTATCCTTGTCGAACAATTTTCACACTTTCAAGTAACGAACGTAAACAAGCTAGAGAAGAAAGCAAATGAGCGGAGAATTCAATCTCAGCTTGAAAGAACTAAAAGATGAGAAAGCATTTGGAACTTAATTAGATGACAAATTGACCTTTTAGAACAAATGAGGGTAAAAGATGTATAGATTTTGTTGTTCAAGGTTTAGGGATCGGGAAAGAAACACCGAAGAAGGCACCATATAGGCCAACAATGGGGGCCTCCAAAAAGTCAAGACAAAACTATAGACAACATTTCTCGGCTAGCAATTATTGTGAGTGCTTCCCACTTTCCTTCAATTTAGGTGCATATTAGGATCTTATTTGGTGTGATATCATTTCTGTGGAAATCAACATACTATTTTGTCGACCATGGTAGACCATGAGCGCTTCATCATGAAAAGGATACTAATAAATATTCCTTTAACTTCAAAGGCAAAAAGATGAGACATGCACTGATAATGATTGATGAGCCATGGGAGAAGAATGCTGAACCGAAAGAGAATTCTATTTCTACCTCTCCACTACGGATGGTTAAGACCAGAAATAAAGGGTGGAGGGTGTCATAGCAGAGCTGTCTTATTAAATTACTTTGTTAAAAGTTTAAGGAGTCTCCAAAGCTTATATAGTTATATATCAATTCTGTTTGATACTTCCCATCTTGTACTTGTGAAGTTCCTTCAGTTCTGTAGAATGAATGGAATGCAGAAGATCCTCTTGTACATAATGAGGAAGTGCAACAAGAGTCCAGCTATTGTGCAACCTGTAGGTGCAAGCAACAACTATGGAAGATCGTGTGATCCTTGTATTGGACATTGTTGTTTAGGCATATCCATAGATGACAAATGTAAAGCTACTATTGGATAAACATACATCACAATCATGCTAGTTGAGAAGGTAACTTTTATATTTCAAGATTCAGTGGACAAGGGAATCATTAGGAAATTAAGCTTATTTGGAATGACTAATTATCGGGAGAAAGTGCTTGTGAAGTTGTAAGCCTGTTTACGGGTCGAATTCGACCGGATCAGGGTATATATGGATCCGATCTGTTTACATATCCAACCAATCCGGATCTGATCCGATATCCGATGGATACTATAATATCTGATCCGAATCTGTCGGATTATCCAAATTCGAATCCGATTATCCATTCCAAAGAAAGAAAAAAGGAGATCGAGGGGGAAGGATTGTAAATCCAACACACTCTGTCACATACATATACACACATAATCTACACACACATAGAGAGAGAGAGAGAGAGAGAGAGAGAGAGAGAGAGAGAGAGAGAGAGAGAGAGAGAGGAGGGGTTGGGCGTTGGGGGCCTCACCACAACGACATGACTTGGCCGCTGGGGTGGTTGCCACTTGCCAATTTCGGATGGGTCGACGCCGACGACGCGAGCCTGCGAGCGACGTCGCCGACGTGAAGGAAGGGGGGGGGGTTGGGAATTGGAGGCAGGAGGCCTCACCGCAACGCCTCAACCTCGCCACTGGGGTGGTTCCGTGGTTGCCGATTTCCACTGTTCTAAAAAGCGGGTCAAGCGCCCGCTTAGACGTTTTGGGCCTTAGACTGCACCGCCTAAGCTGAGACTGCTTTCTTCGTCTTCCAAAGGAGAAAGACCATCAATATGATAGTTGGATACTATTATTGTAAGTTTCATTTCTTCATTCTTCTTTGTCTTCATGTTTTTTAGTTTTATCATCTTTTTTCTTCTTTAACTAGTACATTACTATGTTGTTACTATATAGTGGCTCACTTGGCCCACCGTAATTACTTGAAAGAATGATGATTGCGGCACCCTTTGCCCATTGTGAACTCCTTAAAGAAGGATGACAATAGAAACATAGTAGATGTATAAATTATGAAGTAAAATATTCTTTGGAATTTCTTGCGCCTTAATCTTTGGGTACCCGCCTAGTTGTCCGCCTTCCGCCTTATTGCTTTGGAACCCGCCGACCACATTAGGTCCGCCTAGCGTTTTTTAAAACATTGTTGATTTCGGATGGCCTTAATGGGCCAACGCAATGTTGTGACCTGCGAGCGGCGCGAGGATATTAGGGATTTAGGATTTTCAGCATATGTAGATTTGAGCTGTGTCGGATTTTCAGTATATAATAGTATATATATTTGAGCCGTGTCGGATCGGATCAAGATAGATTCAAATTTGATTCGATTATTAATTGAATCGGGTCAGATCGTTTTAATCGGATCTCAGACCGAAAAACTAATACCAAACCCGGGATAATCTGATCGGATTCGGATCATATGATCCGATCCATTGACATGGCTGTGAAGAAGCAAGCAACCGTTATTTATCACCTCTATTATGCTTCGTCTCGCATGGAATCTGGGAATTTATTGTGTTGCAATTCACGATCGGATAAATGGTATTCACCATGTATCTGAACTTGGATTTCACTATGCTGAATCTGGGGCGAGTTAAGCAGTGGACATGATGGATAAAGATATGAGATCCTTCGAAAGGTGAGTAATGCAATGGCTGGTGTATATCAATTGTTAGAAATTTTACAAAAATCCCTTCAATCGGTAGGCTTGATTAGATGGTCGAAACCAGTGTTGTTACTATCGGACGATACACGATACGTATTGTCCGATACGTATCGTCTCGCAGTCAAAACGATACGTACCGAGTGACTGTATCGGTTTAGCAATGTATCGCACGATACACGATACGGTATCGTATGATACATTATGTATCAGACGATACGGTCGATACGCGTCGGTTGGGTTTTTTCCGGCACGGGTTTTTTTGGAATCGGGTTTTTTTTTTTCCCGGTTCGTTAACCATTGAAGTGCGTTGGGTTCACGGGTTAAAGGGCTTAAACCCGTGCCCTGCTCTCTCCTCTGACTCGCAGTCGCCCAACCCTCTCTCCGATCTCTCGCTGCAAGCCGCCCAGCCCTTCTCCGACGCGAATCGGAGTTTCCCAGCCCTCCTCCGACGAGAGTCGGAGTCGCCCAGCCCTCCTCCGACGCGAGTCTCTCAGCCAGCCCTCTCTCCGACGAGAGTCGCCCAGTCCAGCCCTCTCCTCTGACACGAGTTGCCCAGTCTAGCCCTCTCCTCCGACGCGAGTCACCCAGTCCTCCGACGCAAGTCGCCCAGCCCTCTTTCCTCTGATCTCTCGAAGTCTGCACTCCTCCGATCTCTCGAAGTCTACCGCGAGTTGCCCAGCCCTCTTTCCTCCGATCTCTCGAAGTCTGCACTCCTCCGATCTCTCGAAGGCTACCACGAGTTGCCCAGGCCTCTCCTCCGACGCGACAAAGGGATCATGATCTCTCAGCCCTCTCTGCTTGACGTGAAAGCCATCTTCATCGCAGCAAAGTTCTTCAAGCCCTTTCATCTGCAATAGAAAAATCAGGTTTGTAATTTCCTTCAAACCCTTTCATATGAATGCACTCCATAGCATTTGGATATAGCAGATTTATCAACATATATGCTTTGTGATTTCCTTTTAACCCTTTCATATGAATGTAGTGTGCACTGTGCACTGCATATACTTTCATTAGTTTCATATGGATATACAGAGTACAGAGCATATACTTGCATAGTTGCATATACTTTGTGATTTCCTTTTAACCCTTTCATATGAATGTAGTGTGCACTGCATATACTTTCATTAGTTTCATATGGATATACAGAGTACAAAGCATATACTTGCATAGTTGCATATGAATATAGTGTGCATTGCATATACTTTTATATTTCCTTTGATGTTTTGTTTGTTTCTCAATCTTTGTTGGACAGTGAACTTAAGAAAAAATGGCTGACAAGGGTAAAGAGAAGCAGATTGATCCGGCATGGGATCATTGCACAAAAGTTGTGGATGGAAAGAACAAAAGATTACAGTTGAAATGCAATTATTGTGGAAAAGTATACTGGGGTGGTGTCTCACGAATAAAACATCATTTAGCCCGTACAAGTAAAGATGTCGCCCCTTGTACCAAAGCTCAGATGAGGTACGAGACATCTTCTTGAAGATTTTAGATTTGAAGAAAGAAAAGAAGGGGGATGATTTGTATTTTGGTGAGGATGATGTAATGGAAGTTTCAGGGCCTAGAGATCAAGGAGGTCCAATGGACAGATTTATTAAAACAACTGCAAAGCAATGTGGCACCACACTCAATACATTATGGAAGAAGGGTAATAGAGACACTGTTTGCTTGGACATTGCAAGATTTTTATATGCAAATGCATTGCCATTCAATTTGGTGAAGAGCCATTTTTTCAAAAGAATGGAGTCTGTTGCTTCATTTGAGCCTGGGTTAAAGCTCCCTAGCTGCCATGAGGTTCGTGTACCATTTTTAAAGAAGGAAGTACAAAATATTTCGAATGGGATGGAGAAGTACAAGAATGAGTGGAGGAATACTGGTTGCACTTTGATGTCCGATGGATGGACGGATGGGAAAAGTAGGTCCATAACAAACTTTCTGGTGAACAGTCCAAGTGGGAATGTATTTCTTAAATCAATTGACACATCCGGCATTATAAAAAACGCCGATAATTTGTTTGATTTACTTGACTCTTTAGTTGAGGAAATTGGTGAGGAAAATGTTGTACAAGTTGTTACTGATAGTGCTGCAGCATATGTTAAAGCAGGGGAGCTACTAATGGAGAAGAGGAAACACATCTTTTGGTCCCCATGCACGGCACATATTTTAGATTTGATATTGAGTGATATTGGGGACATTCCAGTGCACAAAGACACAGTGGAAAAGGCAAGAAAATTAACTGTGTACATCTATAGACATGCATGGGTCCTAAACTTGATGAGGAAGCACACGAAAGGTCGTGATCTGACACGGCCGGTAGTTACAAGATTTGCAACCTCTTATTTGACCTTGAAAAGTGTGTATGAACAAAAAGTTGGGTTACGGGCGATGTTTGCTTGTGAGGAATGGGCTAGAAGTTCATATTCTAAAAAAACTGATGGATGCATTGTTCAAGAGATCGTCTTGTCTGACCCAACCTTTTGGAAAGGAATTCAATATTGCTTGAAATGTGTCTTGCCACTTGTGAAGGTGCTTAGGCTAGTGGATGGCGATGCACGTCCTGCTATGGGGTACATTTATGAGGCCATGGATAGGGCCAAGGAACAAATAGAATTTTTTTTTAACTTTTTGAAAAAGAGATCAAGCAATTTGGGAAATTATAGACAAGCGTTGGGACTTGCAACTTCATAGACCTCTGCATGCAGCTGCATACTATTTGAACCCAAAGTAAGTCTTTGTTTTTTGAAGTTTCGTACTTGTCACTTGATATTAATGAATAATGATTTATTCTTTACATCAATTGTTAGGTTTCAATATGACCCTAATTTCAACCCCGATTATGAAATTAAATCGGGTTTATATCAAACGATTGAGAGGATGTGCCCGGACATCACTTTGCGTATAAAAATTGATGAACAACTAGAGCATTTTCGTAGAGCAGAAAAGATGTTTGGCATGGACATGGCTAAGATTACAAGGGATAAAAAGCAACCCGGTAATCTCATTTACTTCATCTTCAAAAGATATTTTGTTTTATTTGTAGATTAATATACTAAAGGTCCAAATGATTTTTTTTTTGTAGCTTTATGGTGGGAGAGCTATGGAGGGAGCTGCAAAGAGCTCCAAAAGGTTGCTATTCGAATTTTGAGTCTTACATGTAGTGCCACAGGATGCGAGAGAAATTGGAGTACATTTGACCAGATTCATTCAAAGAGAAGGAATCGATTAGAGCAACAAAGAATGAATGCCCTGGTCTATGTGAAATACAATCTCCAATTGGAAGCAAGGCATAAAAAGAGAGAAGAGGCAAATGAGACATATGATCATATTTGTCTATCAGATATGGAATCTGATGACGAATGGATTACAGAGAGGGAGGATCCTTGCCTACCAGAGGAAGAGATTAGCTCATGGATGGATATCCATGAGTGTTTTGATATAAGAGAAGTAGAAGGTGAAGGAAGCAAAAAAAGAAAGCGAAGTATTATGATTCTATGAATCTATGTGAAGCAAATTTATATGCTTATTACTTATACCAATTTAGTCACTCATTTATTTATATTTTAACTTACAAATGGTGTCAATTATTTGTAGGCCCAAGAAGCTTAAATCCAATTAGCAAGGGAAAAAAGAAAGTTGTAGAGTTTGAGGAAGAAGAAGAAGAGCTTGAGAGTGAGGGCACTGAGGAGGACGAGATAGAAAGGGCAGCAATCGAAGCTGCTGACATCAGTGATGACGATGATGATGGATGGCTACATGAGTGAATGCCTAGATGTTTTTGATTTTTGTGATTTATTTTGTGGGAGGGTGATGCATGTGATGTGAATCACTTATATAACGTCGTTTTGTTTTGGCATTTTGAATGATGGTCTAAAAATCATCTATTTCTTGTGTTGTTAACTTATGAGTTATGATATATTGATATCAATGATATGGTCTAAAATCATCCATGTCTTGTGTTGTTAACATATGAGTTATGATATGGTCTAAAACCATCCATGTTTTGTATTGTTGAAAAATACATTTCCTATATTTTCTATATTGTGTACATATTTATATAATTATATCCTTTAATAAAAAAATTTAGTGTATCTTACGATACACGATACGATACGATACACGATACATAATAAAGGAAAAACGATACACGATACGATACACGATTTGACAACCTTGGTCGAAACAATGAAATCAAGGCCATCTGAAGTTGCCACATGGCTTAACCTATGGTACATGGATTTTGAAAAGGGTCCACATGCATGCACGGTTGAGAGAGAAAAAAGCATCACATATTAATAAGGAAGTGCACGTAGATAAAGCAGGAAGCTAGCATCCCCTTGGGATCTCTTAATAGTTAATACATACATATCATTGGTGGGTCATCCCTACAATGGGTCATCCCTACACGGAATGAACTCCCAAAGAAGGAAATAGTAAAATGCTGGTTGTATGTGTAATAATTCTACATTTAATCCGATTTCTTGTCCAGCAGTTGATAAAAGCTGTATTTAAGTATTTAACCAACTAATTTTCAGAATCCTGCCATAAATAGGATCCTTAAATATAAAGGGAAGAGGAGCATTGTCACGAGCTTTTGATTGACAAAAAAATTTAGTTTGAATTCTTGAGTCTTGATAACAAACAAAAGTTTGGTAAATAAACACGGACACGCAGGAGCATGCCTCACATTTATACATTCAAGTAGAAGAAAAAATGAGAAGGGGCCTTGCAAACCTGCTTTTCTTGTCAAAGTTAATTAATCATACATCATACTCTACTTTTTATTTTTTTTTCTTTGTTTTTTTCCTCTGATATTTAGTTTAGGAGTATTCCTAGTTAATCAGTGGTCCTGATTGACGAGGGCTGTGCCTAAAGTCTATAAATGGCTTCTTCTCATACAAAAGTTTGACTAGCAGGTTTTTAATGAAAACCTGATAATTGTCTCGTCGTTGAACTTTTCATTGGTGCAAAGACATTGCAACCACGGTAGTAGTGATTCTTTCATCGTATTTATAAATTAGGAGGTGATTTCCTCTAGTTCTTATTTATCTTTTCCTTGTTCTCTATTTATCACAATTGAAGCAGAAATCTGAATTTGACTGGTGACTAAAGGTATTAGCATTTCCCCATAGTTTTGATTTATAATTCTTCTAATTTGGTGACCCATAGTTCAAGTTAGTTTGTGGAAGCACACCTTTTGCCTACTGAAACTTATTCTTGGAGAGCTGAAATGCGGGTAAATCTCTAACTTGCTCACTGTAACTTCAATTTGCAGTCACAATTGAGATCGCCTTGCATCAATACGACTCAATATTAGGAAGTGGAGACAATACCAATACTTGTCATTTATTAGTTCAGCCTTTTTTAAATATTATACTTCATTTTAAGGAAGTTAATTTTTGACCGCTTAATACATGATTATGTAAGTGATATAAACATGCACAAATTTCATATTAGAAAGTAAGTTATGCTGGATATTGTAAAGAAAGGTCTCTGTATAGGGGTTTTGAAGGTAGCCATGCAAGACATTTGGCACTTTTCCCTAGTGTTTAAATATGCTGTTGCGCACACCATGTGAAAAAGAATTTTATTGTGTTGGAATGTTATTTTCAACATGTAATGCTTAAAAATTTACCCAGGTACCATATTTGTTACTAGGTTTGTTTCTTACAACAGTATCACATTATTTCAGTATCATTCATAAGGCCACTAGTGTCTTGGAAGTTCTGAGGGATGTGCTGAATGCTGTGGATCCAAAACGTCCTGAGGTACATGTACAATATATTTGTACTTCTATTTTATTTTTTGATGAATGTAGGTAATATAATTCCTCAAGTTATTCATTAAAATATTTGTAGTGCTTTGCATGATTTTCTTAGTATTCATATAAAGAACACACCCCCCATCTACACAAACATGCATACATGACATTTTTGTCAAGTAAAATTGGACATCACAATTGCAGATTTAGTTATTAACACAAGGGATTTTTTTCATAATAACATTTTAAAATTATTAAAATATCGTTTTAACTTTTGTAATTTCAAAAGTGGCACTCTGACTGCCACGTGGTTAGTCAGCGCCGAAAAACTCATCGCCAAATTTGTTGTATTTTTTTTTTAATGAATCCTCGATGAACCCTATATCCCGGTGGCAGGGTTCTTAACGACACTGATCAGTGGCGGCTCCAGAAATTTATATCAGTGGGGTCAATAGTTACATTAATTTTTTTTTCAGGTGACGACATAAAATAGGATTCGATGATTCAATGGAGTGGGGTCAAACCAATAGTCAAAACTAAATAAATTATGATAAAAATTAAAAAATAATAATTTTTTTAATACATTTGAATCGGTGAGTGGGGTCAATTGACCCCACTCACTGATATGTAGCGCCGCCCATGACACTGATTAACACTAAACCCTATAACCTGAATGCAGGGTTCAGTTATACTCAACCCTTCTCAAATAAGCACTGTATTCAGGTTGTAGGGTTTAGTGTTAATTGAATCTTGTATTTTGGTTATAGGGTTTAGTGTTAATAAGTGTCGTTAAGAACCCTGCAACTGGGATATAGGGTTCACCGAGGATTCACAAAAAAAATACGAGCGTGGCGATAGTTTTTCATCGCTGACTAGCCACGTTATAGTCATAGCACCACTTTTGAAATTACAAAAGTTGTAACAGTATTTTAATAATTTTAAAATTTTAAAATGTTATTATGAAAAAAACCCCTTAACAAAATCAAGTCTGTGCAAAATGGAGACCGTAACTATAACCATCAAGCCATGTCCCCCATCTATTTGGGGTCGACTTTATGAATTTCCATCTTTTATGTTTAGGGTTCTAGCTGTTGTCAATGATTTTTTTTTTGAGTCTTCTCAAGCACTTCCATTAATGCTATTCTAGGTCCTCCCCGCATTCTTGGACCTTCCACTGTAGTTTGAGACCCTATTCTTAATGAGGTCGCCTCTGCTACAAATTGGAGGCCATATTCATTTTTTTTAATTATAAACACACTACAATTTTTTTAATTATAAACAAAAACAACTAGCTTTGGCGTCTTCTTTGTTATGTTATTATAGATGCAAATTCTTCTGTGTAGTCACCTTCTAGAGAGGATTTTGTGAGGCACCATCTATATGTTGACCTTTCTATATGATCATTTCAAATTTTCTTTGGATCCTTCACTGTTCGAATGTGGAGCACTGTGTTCTTTAAGTTTTTTCGTCATTTTTCTATGCTCGTGGATGCATGCGTATCTCTATGTCTACTTGCGCGCACTATGGCATGTTATAATGCAAAAACTGGTGGAAGAATTCTCCCTCCTCCATGAACATGATATAACAACCAATGTTGTCAAGGCGGTTAGGTGGCACCTAGGCGTTTTGGCCTGTCTAGGCGAAGCGACACTTATGTGGTATATATATATATATATATATATATATATATATATGGGATTGTTAGGATGAGGCGTGCGGTGCGTGCGGTGTCGCATCGCAGCCGTCTGATGCACCACTACGTGCATCGCACGCACGCAGCGGGTGCATCAGACGGCTGCGGTGCGACACCGCACGTACCGCACGCCGCATTTTATCATTCCTCTCTCTCTCTCTCTATATATATATATATATAGAGAGAGAGAGAGAGAGAGAGAGAGAGAATAAAAAAAAAATCTAAAAATAGAAAAAAAATAAAATATTAGGGTTTAAGTTTAAATTTAATTCAACTCAATTTGAGTTAATTCAGTTCAATTTTAAAAAATCTTAAATTCTTATGAATCCATCATAAGAATTTGAGTTAATTCAACTCAATTTTGAAAAACCCCCAACTGTTTTTATTGTACTAGGCAAAATTCAACTCAATTTTGAAAAAAAATCCAAAATTGGATTAAGTGAATAACTGTCCAGGTGCTCAGGTGGTCCTAGGTGCTTAGGTGGTCCTAAGTACCCGCATAGGGAAAACCGCCCGCGTAGGAAGCACGGACACTTCCTTAGCCCCCCTGTATCCGTGTCAGACACCGACACGCCGGACTTGCATGTGTCGTGCCCTACGTGTTTCCAGGAGTTGGACACGCGCGGGACACGACAGGTTGACGGGCTGTTCGATATAGGGTCGGGTCATAGGTTGTTGTGATTCAGTTTTGGCTTCAACCTATCTGTTGGTTGAATCCAAAACTGAATCGCAGTCGTTCTTTTGCATGCCATTTGGGCCGGAGTGCGATTCACCTGTTAGACTGGTTGTAACGGACGGTTACAATTTAGTTTTGGCTTTAACCTATCTGATCCTCTGAGGTTTCAGATAGGTTGAAGCCAAACCGGAAATACAGCCGTTCTTTTCCATATCATTTAGGGTTGTGTGTGATTAACCGATCGGGCTGGGTGTAACTAATGGTTGCGATTCAGTGTGCTTTAAAATTTTATTTTAGTTGTTTTCTATGTGGTTTTTTCAGTTATTGCAATATATATGAATTATAAACACATAAAATGTAAATAAAAAATATTAATTTTTTTTGCCGTGCCCCCGTCGTACCCGTGTCCTCTTTTTTTAAGATTTGCTGTGTCGGCTTACCCGTGTCGTGTTGTACCAGTGTCCCTGTACCAGTGTCGGTGCTTCTTAGCCTCCCGCCTAGGCGACTCTTGACTACAGAGGTAACAACTTGGTTATGGCCGCATGAAATCTCCTAAAAAGATAATAGAATATTTTCACTTTATCTTGGATTTTATGCATCGCAACCCGGTTTGCATTAGAGAAGATGTCATATGCTTTCGTTTAGTTTGAATTCGCATAGCTGAGCCGGCTGAACCTATCATCTTCCTCTTATGTCATATGTGGCTGGCAAACTAACCAACTTAGCAAAGGCCTTTCTGGATTATTACATAAGAACTATAGCAAATAAACAAGGAGATTACATAAACAACTTGTACATTCATATTCGTTTACTTGGCTTTGATTTAAAAAAGATTTTGGAGCAGTCATATGACTCACATGGACTTCAAGTTCAAGGTCTTTGTTTTTATCTACCATTAACGGTTTATGGATAATTATATTGGCAATGAGATCCTTTAGATTGTTTTGAACATATGCATGTTTTTTTTTTGTTTCTATTTGTGGATTTGAGAAAATGACATCTTTCAAACAATTCTCCATTGCAAGCAAGGTTCGGGACATTTTTTTCAATCAGAGGCGATGCTTTGTCTTGTATTGTAGTTAAATTTTACCTGATAATTTCAAGGCCAATGATCTTGTTATTTACTTTGTTCTTTCACGAGCATGTTAACTTATAATGCAGCGTTATAAGATTCTCATTTTGTTAAAAAAATAGCTATACTTTTGCAGGTAGCAACTGATGAGTTCATATTAGATCTTGTAGAACAATGTTCATTTCAGAAGCAACGAGTCATGCATCTTGTGATGTCCTCCCGGTAAGATGTCCTGATCTTTCTCTCACTCATCTCGACACTTGCTCATCCCGTTTCTATTCGGACTTCTGAAGATTTCTCGTAAGTCATTTTGTTATGTATTTCTAATAATTCTACTGGATACCTTGAGTTTATGGCTTCCAATCTTGTCTGTTTGGAACAACTACTTCTATTTACTTGTTTGGTGCATGCTTCCCCATCTTGAGAGTCCGACCAAGGGCCCACCTATTGAGATAACTCAATAATTCACAATGCAAATCCTTAATTGATAAAGACATTGATCCGTGACATTTTAGCCATGATCCTAAAAGAAAAACATGCATAACAATGATAAGATTGTAGTCCAAGAAACTAAAATGGTAAAGATAACAATATTGTTTTATGAACTTCCGCAATTCTATTTGTTATCTAATTGATTGCTTTATATTTGTATTTAAGCACTACAATTCCATTTTCATGTAATTACAGTGAAATGGGACAAATACCTCTCCATACCTTCATCTTTAAAGACTATCCCTTTAGCTGAATAGTTTGAAAGATCTGATTAGTTTCAATGTTAGAGATTTGAATTTGGACCGAAAATTGAGATAACTGAGTTTAAGGGTCTAGGGGAGTGTTAAGAGCTTCTAGGAATTACTGATTTGGGTTTTAATTGAAGACCACATTCGAAAGTGAGGATTTTAATTATATAGGAAAATTCTATGGTGTGGCCACCTTAACGTGTAGCTATGTACAACTAAGAAGCATTGACACTGGTACGGAGACAAGGTTACGACACGACACGGGTACGCCGACACGACAAATCCTAAAAAAAGAGGACATGGGTATGGCGGAGACACTGCAAAATAAATTAGTATTTTTTATTTATATTTTATGTGTGTTTATAATTCATATATATTTCAATAACTGAATAAATCTCATAGAAAATCACTAAAATGAAAATTTAATGCATACTGAATCACAACTATTAGTTACACCCAGCCCGATTGGTGAATCACATACAACCTTAAATTGCATGGAAAAGAATGACTATGTTTCAGTTTTGGACTCAACCTATCTGAAAACTCAGAGGATCAGATAGGTTAAAGCCAAAATTGAATCATAACCATCCGTTACAACCAGCCTGACAAGTGAATTATACTCAGGCCCAAATGACATGCAAAAGAACGGCTGCGATTCAGTTTTGGCTTCAACCTATCTAATCCTTTAAGGCAGCTTGTGATCCGACCCTATATCGAACAACTCGTCAACCCGCCGTGTCCGGTGCGTGTCCAGCAAGTGTCCGGCTCCTGGAAGCACGTGGGACACGGCACATGCGTGTCCGGTGCGTGTCCGGCGAGTGTCGGTGTCTGACAAGTGTCCGACACGGGTACGGGAGGCCTGGGGAAGTGTCCGTGCTTCCTAGATGTACAACCATGCTATGGAGTTCTTTTTTTTAAACTTTTTTTGGAGGATGATCACCTTCCCTTTGATAGGCCATATGTCAAAATCAGCTCATTCTAAGATCTCTAGGTGTATTAAATGTGCTCCTTAATTTGACGGTTAAAATGAACTGTCGATAAAGCCGAGCATATTTGATGCACCTAGAGGTCTTAGACTGAGCTGATTTTTGACATGTGGCCTATCAAAGAGAAGATTATCATCCTAAAAAAAAATAAAAAATCCTCAATGTCAGAGTTGCACGTTAGCCACACATTAAGGTGGCCACACTATATCATAACCCTATATATATATATATATATATATATATATATATATATATATATATATATATATATATATATATATATATATATATATATATATATATATATATATATATATATATATATATATATATATAGGAATGCTACAGTGAGCTATGAGCTACGATCATTTTGACCATCCTAGAAGTTTTAGAATTTCGTGAAAATTGGTGGATGTGTTGTCTAGGGTAACATGATCATCCTCACCAATTTTCAAGGAATTCCAAAACTTTTAGGGTCATCAAATGGTCGAAACAAAATTAACGGTTACTACGGACGGTGGATAAAGCTTCTAATGTTTGATGACCCTAGAAGTTTTGGAATTCCTTGAAAATTGGTGAGGATGATCATGTTATCCTAGACAACACACCCACCAATTTTTACAAAATTCCAAAACTTCTAGGGTGGTCAAAATGAATGTAGCTCATTTTCTCCTTCCGTAGCTCATAGCTCACTGTAACATTCCTCTCTCTCTCTATATATATATATATTTATATATATATATATATATATATATATATATATATATATAGAGAGAGAGAGAGAGAGAGAGAGAGAGAGAGAACCCTCTAGTGCGATCTGGCCGGTGCGATCCGACCACCGCGGGCCGTCGATTTAATTTGTAAGGTTGTGATGCATTGTTTTGGCGGTGCATGCATCACAGCTAACATATGTTGGTTCACTGTGGACTGTTGGATTTAATTTGTATGGCTGTGATGCATTGTTTGGGTGGTGCATGCATCATACCTTAACGTATGTTTGCTCGCTAACATCCATATGTTGCACTACTTCCATTGCATTTGTTGCATGGGCAGGCTGGGCAGTGCCTGCACGCTAAAATCCGCATGTTGCTATGCTTCGCTGCATATGTTGTAGTGCTCCCAGTGCATTTGTTACTCGTAGGGTCGCACCAACCGGATCGCACAGGAGGGATTTTATATATATATATATATATATATATATATATATATATATATATATATATATATATATAGGAGCGTGACTTTGTATGCCCATGCATTGAATACTTCAATGTATGGTCGTCTAGGCGTCTATTAACATACATAAAGGTTTCCAAATTTGCTAATTTTTTGTGGAGATGATGTCTATGTTGAGATGATCATCCTCACAAAAAACCAGTAAGTTCTAAAACCTCTAAGCATTTCAAATAATCTCATCAAATTAATGGTTGAAATGGACGGCTGATAAAGCTTCTAACATTTTGATGGACCTAGATGTTTCAAAATTTGTTGATTTTTGGTGGATATGATATCTATAACAAGATGATTATCCTTACCAAAATTCAGCAAATTCTGAAACCTCTAGGTGTATCAAAATGATAGAAGTTGTATCGTGTGTCCATTTCAACCGTTAATTTGATGAGCTTATTTGAAATGATTAGAGGTTTCAGAATTTGTTGATTTTTTTTTTAGGATGATCGTCTCAACGTAGATATCATCTCCACAAAAAATTAGTAAATTTGGAAACCTCTATGTATGTTAATAGAGGAGCATACATTGAAACCTTCAATGCATGGGTATACAAAGTCACGCTCTTATATATATATATATATATATATATATATATATATATATATATATATATATATATATATATATATATATATATAGAGGAATGGGATGCTGCCTATAAAAGCAGCTTTTTTTGCTGTTTTGATACATTGTTTGACCATCCTAGAAGTTTTGGAATTTGATGAAATTTGGTAGGGTGTTGTCTAGGGTAAGATGATCATCCTCACAAATTTTTATCAAATTCCAAAACTTCTAAGAGGGTCAAATGGTCGAAGCAAAATCTGCAGATTTTAACGGTGACTGCAGATTTTGCAGATTTTGCTTCGACCATTTGACCCTCTTAGAAGGTTTGGAATTTGATGAAAATTTGTGAGGATGATCATCTTACCCTAGACAACAGTCTCACCAAATTTCATCAAATTCCAAAACTTCTAGGATGGTCAAACAATGTATCAAAGCAGCAAAAAACGCTGTTTTGATAGGCAGCATCCCATTCCTCATATATATATATATATATATATATATATATATATATATATATATATATATATATATATAGGGGGCGGGGAGCCTGCACCCGAGGTGTAGCATCGTTGCTGCACCTCTCGCTTGTTTACCCCCTACAAATTTTGGGATTTGATAAAATTTGGTGAGGGTGTTGTCTAGAGTAAGATGATCATCCTCACCAATTTTCATCAAATTCCAAAACTTCTAGGGGAGTCAAATGATCGAAGCAAAATCTGCAGATTTTAACGGTGACTGCGGACGGTTGATTTTGCTTCGACCATTTGAACCCCCTAAAAGTTTTGGAATTTGATGAAAATTGGTGAGGATGATCATCTTACCCTAGACAACACCCTCACCAAATTTTATCAAATTCCAAAACTTCTAGGATGGTCAAACAATGCCTGAGGTGTAGCAACGACGCTGCACCTCAGGTCCAGCATCCCTTTTCCCATATATATATATATATAATGCATGTTACAACGCGTTCGTTTTATTTACAAGCATGCCACTATGACAGATATTTCAGGCCGCCCAACCATATACACAAAGGCTGAGATATATAGCCTTATAGGGAACGTATGAGATAACCCTTAGAGTGAGCGCGGTTCACTTGGGGAGGGGGATAAGAATGGTTGATTTTAAATGGAGTTGAGATAGAGGGATATGATTGAGGGAGGAAAGTAACATATGATGTAAGGACTGGATTGTAAAAAAAATTATAAATAAATATATATGAGGGGTTTTATGTAAAAAATGGGGGACAAGTTTGGCAATGACATCATTGTTCACACTTTTTTCCCACTGTGGTTAAATACCTTCAGCCCAATCAAAACATGCCATGTGGCACTCCATTTCTCTTCTCTCTCTTCGTGGCCCCTCTTTCCCACAATGTGAGCATTTTTGCTACCCGATTCTTCTCTCTCCCTCCGTGGTCTCCCTTTTCCACAATGGTAGGGCATTTTTGCTACCCGATTCCTCTTTCTCTTTCTTTTTCTCTCTCTCTTCGTGGTCCCCAATCCCACAATGTTTTTGGGAGAGTATTTTTGCTACCCGATTCATTTGTTGCACTTACAACCCAATCGTTGGCAGACACATCGTCCAAAAAAATGCCATAATAGAGAATCTCTTCGTGGTCCCCCCCTTGCACTTTTTTGGGAGAGCATTTTTGATACTCGATTAATTTGATGCACTTACGTTCGGCCCAATTAGTCGCTGCCACGTCGTCCTAAAGAAAAGCCATAATGGGGACTATACTTGCTACATGGCTACACTTGCCCCATTATGCCCTTTAGAATAGACGATGTGGCAGCACACGATTGGTCCGTAAGCATGTGTAGCAAATGAATCGGTTATGCCCGTTTTAATGGACATGGCATCACACACTCTGACCAGAAGTGGCGAATCGGCTCGCGTGAGGTTGACCGTGGTGCAGGCGGCGACAGAGAAGTGTCATTGTTTTTTTTTTTTTTTGATATAAAAAACATTAAAATTAGAAAGTGTCGAATCGACCTGTGGGGCGTTGGACGGTCATAATTAAACAAAATGTATAAAAGTCAAGTATTTTTGCTACCCGATTCATTTCCTGCACTTGCTTACGGCCCAATCTTTGGCTGCCATGTCATCCAAAAGAAAGAGCATAATGGGGACTATGCTTGCTACCGAACTATACTTGCCCAAGATCGGGTCATGAGCAAGTGCTCTCCGTATTTGCTCTTTTTCCAAAAAAAAAAATGTTTGGTCTTCCCCCATACCAAAGAATAATCAGCTGCTAAGTCAGCAGACGATGGCTCACAAGTACCGGGGTCCGTTATTTTGACGGTTTTGATGAAATTGAAGGCATAAGAGTAAAAAAAAATTGTGTGAAGTTGTACTCGAAACCAAGGTCCATTGTTTGGACGCCATAATGAAACAGAAGGTAAAAAAGTTAAATTTTGGATGGAGTCTTGACTTTGTGACTCACTACATATGTGCTCGATGGTAGGCTATGGGACCCTTTCCAATAAAAAAAAAAACATATATATACTTAACCTACACCGATTCGGGTTGAACCCGAGGGGTTAACCCAACACACCCGAGCCAACCCGATCTGGTGTTGGAAAATATCAACACTAATCCAACCCAAGAAATTAAAAAACCCAACTCAACTCGGATAAACCTCGAGTTGGGTCGCAGATCTGTCGGGGCGGGGCCATCGGAGCCGGGTGTAGCCGTCGAAGGTGGCCGCTTAGGTAACGACGATAGTCCTGACAGTGGGCGATGGGGGTGTTGGGGTCACTGGTCCATCGAGAGAGGGCCGTCGGAGCCGGGTGTTGCTGTCGAAGGTGTGTGCTGATGCCAAAGTTAGCCGATTGTGTTTTGCTGCCAAAGGAGGTTGCTGTATTGCTGGCATCCACGTTAAAGGCGCCTGCTGCGTGCCGATCGGCACGGGCTTTCACTAGTTTATATATAGGGTAGTGATATAGTGTGGTCACTTAACGTACTGATCGGCACGCAGCCGCACATAGCAACATAGTTACTAAGTCGGAAGTCGGGAAAAAATCGGCTAGGGGAGAAGTAAAAATCGAAAAAAAGTCGGAAAGGTCGAAAAAGAGTCGGGACACAAACAGTAGATTTTTTGAACATATTTATATATAGATGTCATAATAGGTTTTTTTAGCAATACATGACGGGATTAAAACACAATTAATCAGGATTAAAATGCGTAAATCGGGATTAAAACATGAAAATCGTGACTTTTTTCAAAAATCGAGAAAGAGGCGCGTAGTGAACGTTTACTGAATAAGTTGTGTTTAATCGAGACTTATTCAAAGCATCAAAGCTTTTAGTAACAGAGTGCAGCAGGCGCCTTAGATCGACACAATATATATAGGGTAGTGATGCAATGCGGCCGCTTAACATGCCGATTGGCATGCAGCAGGCACCTTCGATCGCCTTCGATAAGCGGTCGTAATGTATCACTATTCTATATATGTATCACTATTTTATATATATATATATATATATATATATATATATATATATATATATATATATTAGTGGAAGCCCGTGCCGATCGGCACGGCAGCGACCGCCTTTGGCGGCAAGACATAATCGATCAACATTGGCATCAACACACACCTTCAATGGCAGCATCCGACTTCGACGGCCCTGCCCTGGTGGACCAATGATCCCAACACCACCACCGCCCACTGTTAAGACTGTCGCCGTCACCTAAGCGGCTGCCTTCGATGGCTACATCCAGCTCCGATGGCCCTGCTCTGACGGACCTGCGACCCCAACACCACCACCACTAGCCGATAACTGTTGAGAAAATCGTCGCCATCGCCACCGTTGAGAGAGAGAATGTGCGTGCGGGAGAAAGGGGTGAAATGAGAACAAAAGGGGATTTATATAACATGAGGTGGGGGGGGGGGGGGGAGGGGGGACTTTGCCCTCATTTCTCCTCCCCTGAGATGAACATAGGAGTGCAACTTGGGTTAGGCTCTAGGAAGCACCGATATGTATACGGGGATACGGATGCAGGGATACAGATACGGCGATAAGTGGATTTTTGAAAAACTAAGATACGCGATACGATATGGATACATATCTAAATTATTATATAAATAATTAAATATAATATTTTTTTGTGATAGAATATGAATAGTGAATAGTTTGAAAATTAAATATGACCATGTTCATCATTCATTACATGATTTACATGTAATACAACAAAAAAAATACAAAGTTAGTGTTACATTCATTAATTACAAAACTAACGCTAACAACATTACGCAAGTGTCACATTCATCGTCCATTACAAAACGCTAGTAAAAAATATTAACATTCATCATCAATTACAAAATACAAAGTTAGTGCCACATGCATCATGAAAAAAACAAAACATATAACTGATATCATTAAGCAAATTGTTATGTATGAAATTTAGATCCATATCTGTAGTTTCGGTTGGATTCGGGTCGGGTTTTCGAATTTTGGACTACATAGCCATCCATACGTATCTCGGCGTATCAGTCTCGTATCCCCGGCGTATCGGTCCCGTATCCCCGACATATCAGATCTTTTTTTTTTGTTTTTTTAAATCTCGATACTTCCTAACCGTATTGGATATGTATCCCGCCGTATCAGAATATCGGGAAGTACCTGATATGGGTATGACACCTGTTTTGAAGTATCGGTGTATCCCAGGTTAGGCTAACCTGAACTTGACTCATCCCAACCAGAGATTTATTCGGGTTGGGTTGGGTTTTTTAATTTCTTCGGTTGGGTTAGGGTTGATATTTTTCAACACCAGGTCGGGTCAAGTTGGGTTAGGGTTAACCCCTCTGGTTCAACCCGAGCCGGTATAGGTTTAGTATATATGTGTTTAGATTTTTTTTTATTGGAAGGGGTCTTATAGCCCACCACTGGGCACATATGTAGTGAGTTACAAAGTTAGGACTCCACCCAAAATTAACTTTTATTTTTCCCTTCTGTTTCATTATGGCGCCCAAACAATGATAATCCTGGTTTTGAGAAGTACAACTCCACACAATTATTTTTACACTTATACCTTCTATTTCATCAGTGCCGTCAAAATAACGGACCCCGGTACTTGTGGGCCATCGTTTCTGACTTGACAGCTGATCATTCTTTAGTATCGAGACAGACCAATTTTTTAATTTTTTTAAGGGAAAGAGACCAAATACGGAGAGCACTTGCTTATGACCCAATCGTGTGCAGCCACGTCGTCCATTAGAATGGGCATAATGGGGCAAGTATAGTCCGGTAGCATGTGTAATCCCTATTATGCCATTTCTTTTGGACGATGTGGCAGCCAACAATTGAGCTATAAGCAAATGCAGCAAATGAATCGGGTAGCAAAAATGTATGACTTTTATACCTTCCGTTTAATTATGACTGTCCAACGCCCCGTGAGCCAATCCGACACTTTCTAATTTTAATATTTTTTATATAAAAAAATATATAAAAAAACAGTGACACTCTACCGCCGCCGGCAACCACGGTCATCCTCTGGCAAGCCGATTCGCCTCTTCCGGTCAGAGCGTGTGCTGCCACATCGTCCATTAGAAAAGGCATAACCGATTTATTTGTTGCACTTTCTTACGGACCAAGCATGTGCTCACTATGCTGCCACATCGTTCATTCTAAAGGGCATAATGGGCAAGTGTAGTCATGTAGTAAGTGTAGTCCCCATTATGGCTTTTCTTTTGGACGATGTGGCAGCCAACATTTGAGCCGAAAGTAAGTGCATCAAATGAATCGGGTAGCAAAAATGCTCTCCCAAAGAAGTTGTGCAAAGGGGGGACCACGAAGAGAGAGATTCTCTATTATGGCATTATTTTGGACGATGTGGTAGCCAAAGATAAGGCTGTAAGTGCAGCAAATGAATCGAGTAGCAAAAATGCTCTCCCAAAAACGTTGTGGGATGGGGGACCACGGGGAGAGAGAGAGAGAGAGAGAGAGAGAGAGAGAGAGAGAGAGAGAGAGGAATCGGGTAGCAAAAATGCTCTCCCATTGTCGAAATGGGGGACCACGGAGAAAGAGGAATTGGGTAGCAAAAATGCTCTCCCATTGTGGGAAATGGGGACCACGAAGAGAGAAAAGAGGAAGGGAGTGCCACGTGGCATGTTTTGATTGGATTGAAGGTATGATCCCAGTGGGAAAACGTGTGAACAATGATGTTATTGCCAAACTTGCCCCCCATTTTTTACATAAAACTCCTCATATATATATTTTGTTATTTTTTTTACAATCCAGTCGTCACATCATATGTTACTTTCCCCACTCAGTCATATCCCTCAATCTCATCTCCATTTAAAATCAACCATTTTTTTCCCCCTCCTCAGGTGAATCGCACTCACCCGAAGGGCTATCTCATACGTTTCCTATAAGTTTCAGCCTTTGTGTATATGGTAGGACGGTCTGAAATATCTGTCATAGTGGTATGCTTGTAAATAAAACGAACGCACTGTAACATGATATATATATATATATATATATATATATATATATATATATATATATATATATATATATAAGGTTATGCTATAATGCGGCATGCGGTAAGTGTGGCACCGCATAGTAGCTGTCTGATGCACCGCTGCGTGCATCGCATGCACGCAACGCGTGCATCAGACGGCTACAGTGTAGTACCGCATGCCGCATTGTAGCATGCCCCTATATATATATATATATATATATATATATATATATATATATATATATATATATATATATATATATATATATATAAAATTGCCGAGTCACCTGAGTTGAGTCTTCGAGTTACTCGACTTGGTGAACTTTTGGGTCCAAGATTCGGGTTTTTGAACACTGGTTTCTATACCTCCTTTGGAACCTACGTGTTTGCTTCTCTAGTTGTACTTGTTTGTTTGTCAAAATAGGCAAAACTATGGATTCCTTGCTTTCTTTTTCAGTTTGGGGAGCTGATGAAAGGATGAATGGTTATAGCT